>VYZU01046414.1:9655-38655 GCA_013401355.1 Ceyx cyanopectus
TGATTGACATAAGAAATGAGAAAGCAAGTATATATTGAGCAAGGACATAATCATACGTGATTTGGCAAAGCAAGTACATTTTGAACAAAGCAAGTATATATTGAGCAAGGACATGATCACACGTGATTTGTATCCCTTATCTTCCTTCTTACTCCCTCTGACTAAGTGAACAAAACTCTAAGTGAACAAAACACTCTATTGTTTTTAACACCACTATCTTCCCTTCATCCCTTCTTTCTCATTTCTTATGTCAATCATACTGTTATTTTAGCTGTTTGATGCCTCTCGTTGAAGACCCTTTACTGATTCACACAAGGAATGTAAAAGGTCCTTTGCCTTCCAAATGCTGTTGTTGCAAAGTGTGCTACTGCAGCAGAATAAATCCCTGGGTTTGCCTGCAATTTTTTTCGTTGAATTTACCTGGGTTAGAGGATGTTGCTAATGCACATTGGCAGGTACTGACAGTGCTACATGCTCCTCTGCTGGGAGAGGCTGCACTGGGAACAAACACAATTGCAGCTCTGTGACTGCTGAGCTGCCTGCGTGTTGGCACTGCTGGACAGGGTGGAGTGCTGGAAAACCTTTAAGTCTTGGTGTGCCTGCAGAGACAGAACAACTTTGGTTTCACTGCCCTTGAGAGGCAGGAGGGGGTCCTGATTCTGCATGGTTAAGTCTTGGCACATGGAAGTAAAAAGCCTTTTTGGCATCATTTGCACCTGTGAAGAATGTGACCAGCCATAGCAATGTGATAATGAATTGCACTGAGCAAAGAGTGATTTGTATGTCATGGCAGCATGTCTAATACATAAATCTGCATGTCTTGGTTTCTCCTGGCTCAGAAAGCTGCTTGTTACAGATAATTTCTTGCTCCACTGGCCTGTGGAGGATCTGCTGTGCTATTGCTGAAGGGAGAACTGGCTTGCTTTCTGCAGGGAGGGACTGTCAAAGCAGCTTCAAAGGGGAAGGTGAAATATGGCAAAGATAAATGTAAGCTACTAAATTGCTTTGGAAATAACGTCGTAGTATTCAACACCTGGGCTTGCAGGATTGGGCTGCCAGGCCTGCAGAACAGGCTGCTGCATTGCTAAAGGTTCATGGTGCTTCCAAGCAGCTCCTTTCTCTCAAAGATAGCAGATTAAAAATCCTTGGACCCAAACCAGAGTATGTTCATAGACCTCCAGACCTGACATTTCTAAAAATCAGATCAGCACTTCTATGTGAAGGAGCAAATGGTTGGTAGATGACATCATCACACAGAGAAACAGTGTTTCAGTTGCTTGTTTACAGTGGCTATGTTTTGCATCAGGATTGCTGCAGGTGCTTGTTTACAGATTGTCTGGGTTCATGAGGCACAGGGGAGCCTACTCCTATTGTTTTAAACAGACTTTCATAGTGTCTGCACCCTTGTATGTGCAATAAAAATACCACATTTCTAACAGCTTATTATCCACTGCAGAGCTTGATCACTAAGACAGGCCAATTCAGTGCAACAGTTGGAGAGGAAGCAGTGCTTGGATCATATGGAGGGAAATCCTGGAGAAGCATGGCATATCCCTGTCTCACATAGTCACAGCTGTATGCTCTCCATATGCCCTAGAAAGACCACTCAGTAGAAGACTTGGTGGCAGCCTGATCTTGGATTTGTTGCATTGTGTACAAATTGAAAACCACATTTTTTATGGCCATTAATATGAAGCTACCTCGTCATCTTCAAACCCCTCATTTCCCTTCAGGACTGAAGTATGCAGGGCATCTCAGAGAGTGCCAAGGAAAGCAGTGTTCATTCCACATCATGGGACATCTTGTCTATCCTAGGGTACATGGGAGAAGAACTATTTTAGAAATGTTTAGGAATTACTTTTACTTTTTAACTGTGTTTGCTTATGAAAACTGAGGCTCCCTCAGGCTCACAAGCCTGATTCCAGAGGGCTTTAATGGTGAGCACATGGTCTAATTTAACAGGATTCCATAGTTATCTTGGATAAAAGCCTTGAAAGCAGCAGGTTGTAGTGTTAAGGTTTGTTTTGAAGAGAGTATGTACATACATACTGTAGGTCTATATAAAGGTATATGTTGCAAAGAGCACTGCTGGAGGACATAAAAATGTAAGTGGTTTCAGCCCAAAAAACCCCAAGTTTTTATAAAAATAACACAAGTTATTTTTATTTTTTCCCCCTCCTATTTCTTTAATTGTCTCATGGTCTTCTGCTGCTCTGAAATGTTTGTGACTATTAAAAACAGAGTATGCTGGGAAGTATTCTTTATATTTCCACACATAAGGATAAACCTGAGTTATAAAACCAAAATTCTAAGAATGCCCTGTGTGCCTAATGGTTTAGGCTGTGTAGCACTGTCTGCCATCCTCCTCTGTAACAGCTGATGATCACTCCTAACCTGCCCTGTCGCAGCTGTTTGATGAGATACCAGCTGAATTCATTTGCACAGAACCAGATCTGTTGATCTTGCTCGTTCAAGGAAGGTCTGTCTCCAGAACCGTTACCATATTGACATGTAATTTGTGGTTGCTCGGAAGAGGGCACCAAATAGCCTTTAATCGCCTGTTTGCTCTTACTAGTGCAAATGTGAGCTGTGGGCCTTGGAAAGGATGAAGGCAAGTGTGATGTGGCTGGCCAAAGGGACTGACAACGATGCTCCAAACTCAGTTGCCCAAGCAGCAGACATTGCTTTTTGAATCTGTAGCTTCCAGTTTAGCAGTCCTTTTCTTGCTGGCATTTCAAAATATCAGACTGAAACTGAGAGGGAAGGGAGGAAGACACTGTTGGCATAGCCATGATGGAAAGAATATTGGTTCTCTGTTGGGTGTTTAGTTTGAGCTTTGGAGGGCTGAAATCCACCCTTTGGCAGGTGTGCTGAAAAGCCCTTGCCCATCCTCACTGAGTGATGAGAGCTGGCATGTGGTTTCTGCTGGCATGCCTGTTGGAGATGGGGAGGTGGCTGGAGGATGGGTGGGAGGTAGGTGCTCTGAGAATACCCCAGGGTGAGGTAGGAGAGCTCAAAGTTATTGGAGTTTGTTCTGTGCAACCATGGGACAGAAAAAGCAGAGGATGAACAGGCAAACATGAGCATCCAGGGAATTTAAATGCCCCTGCACTCTGAGGAGCTGTGGGGTACTAAAGTCTGCACTGCAGTACTGTGAAACACCCACATCTTTTACAGCCCACAGCCCTTACCTTAGTTGTCTCTCATAAGATAAAATAAGGGCTGTGCCTGTGTTTGGGGAGCTTTTTCCACCAGGGGCTTTTATCTTTGACATTCTCAAGCTCACCAAGAGATGGTGTAGGTGCCCACAGTTGTTCTGCATCTCCATTACCTGATCTTTCAACACAGTGTTAGCAAGCTGATTTTTTTCCCAGGATGAGACACTAATTCCCTCCTATTGATCATGGCCAAAGAAGAGAGCTCAAATGGAGGTTTTATTGCAGAAACAATGACCCCCTTTATGTGCTGTGTCATGATCTCTGTGAATGAACCTGCTGGTGAAATGAAGGCTTTTCACCAGGCTGTTTTGTACTTTTCTCAGGTGAATCTTCATACTAGATCAGTTGCCTGGATTCCTTCAGGGAGAAGGGAAGTAAAGCTTGAAATCTTAGTTCTGTGGAGATGTGAGACAGAACAACGGTCAGTGGGACTTGGGCTTCATGTTTAGTTTTCATAAATCCCCATCTACTCATTGAAGTTGTCCCCACGAAAGCCTGTGAAGCAGAGGGCAGCTTTCCCGTGCAGCTGTACAGGTTTTGCTGCCTTATAATGCTTCTCTCTGGGTCCTTTCCTAAGCCTTCACCCCAGGCTGGCTGCTCACTTCAAACCAGAGCTGGCATCATCCTTCTTGTCTCATACTCAGCTCAACTGCATGCTGCTGCCTACTCTGTTGGTACCTGCTCTTTACCACTGGTCAAGCTGCACCAAAACCATCAGACTGATTAATGTGATGATCCAGTGTAGAAGGCTTTAAAAGCAAGACATCAGTGTTCTTGATCACTTCCTCTCTTCTCCTCTGTCACTATCCATCAAGAATGGCATTTTAATGATCCCTTTACTGCTTTACCTCTTTGCCTGAGACTTGCAAAAGTGCAAGAAGCAGTGTTGTAATTTCTGTGCCGCCTACCCCTAACTAAAGGGAAGCTGTGTCCAAGTGCTGTGACTGAAATTCAGTGTGCAAATTTCCATGCAGTTTCCTATGGTGCTTCAGATAGAGTGGCTTATAGCTGTCCATTGCTGGTTTTGAGCATAAAAAGGACTGTCATGTTTTCTATTTCTGTGTTGAGTGTATGAGGCACACAGAGAAGAGGAAAATAAATATATTTATGTAAGGTAAGGGTGGAGAGAGGGGGAATGGCATTGTCTGCAATTTGGAAATATGAGATATTTTCATGTATGGATCTGAGAGAAGGCTCTGCATTAAGTGCAGCTTGGTTTGAACCATGTGGTGATGTTCACACTAGGTGAAGTCATGCTCTGGATAAGTTGCTGAGTGTTGCAATAAACCAGTGCCCTGGTTTCTGTTTTGCACCTGAGGGGAAAAAAACATTACATGGAGATGCAACTGCTGAAAATGTGTGTAACATGAAGGCAGTGGAGTGAAATCCTAGCCCTGCTCTGTTCTGCCATTGACTTCAGTAAAGGCAGGGTTCACTGAAGGAGCCTTTGGAGAGAGTACTAGGCCGTGCACACAGGCTGCCAAGAGGAATCTTTTATTTAATGGGAACCAATGCAGGAAGGCACAAGCTGTGGAGCAAGGACACTTGATTGTGCACGTCTTGGTAATGTAGTGTTACATTAGTTACATACAGCAAGGCAAGCATTTGTAAAACCACTGAAAGCATCTGAGTACAGTCAAAATGAGAGGAAATTGGGAAGAAAATTGGGCACTGTATTGCCTAAATTTGTTCCGGTAGTTAATTAGCTGTGGAAAAATTAGCATGTAATTTCTATCCCCATTTGTGAATTTCCAGCGTTCCTCCCTCACCTCGCCTTTATCTGTAGATGTCTGTGGGGCCCCATGTGCTAGGCACTCCACATTCCCAGGGATGGGAAATTGCAAAATCCATGTGGGATGGGAAATTATCTCAGATGTTTCCCATCTTAGATAGGGGGAAAAGAGTCTATCTTGGAAATGATTAATCTGGAACCCAGGACATACAAGTGGTGCATTCATCCTTCTGCTCACCCTCCTGCCTAGTAGGAACTCACTAAATTAAAAACTACTGTCATCCAAAAATTGGACCTTCAATATTTGTGAACTGGAAAGCAGACATCTAAACACGTCCACTGATTTATATATATATATTTTTATTCCATATTTTAAAAACAGATGCCACCTGTTCCTGGCTCTTGACAAGCTGGGGTTTTCATATTAAAATAATAACTCACTGAGTGGTTTCTACCAGTTCTGAATCTTCCATGGTGAAGAGGGTCTGTCTGCTGAAGTGTTTTTTATTGCATGAGACAACAGAGTAACAGAAAGAGGAAGATGAGGTAAAGGTCTACCAGTGACCTCATGGTCTAGAGGGCTGCTGGTGCTGTTGAGGAGAGGTGCCCTATGGTTCCATGTGGAGCCAGGCCTCTGTGGCATAAATATTCCTGCAAGAACCTGCATCTTGCCTAAGTTACAGATTTATTTTTTCTTTGCTGTCAGGTGGATCCACCTGATGGAAGCAATGCAGGACTGGCAGCGTTTGAATTTTCTTCCCTGGAAAGTATAAGACTTTTGTTGCTCAGAGGCTGAGAGTTTATTAATTACAGCAATCCAGCAGGTCTTGGAAGGACTCCCAGGACCCCTGGAGGTGATGAGCCGCATGTGTTGACACACTGGGAGTCCAGCACCGGCTATGTTTCTCTTATTCAAAGGAAATGTCAGTCAGAGAGGGAATATCTCCTCTGTTGGGAAGCAGCTGGAGTGCGTATCAAACAGGAGCTTTTGCTGGGGTAGGAAGGCAGGGCAGGAAGCAGCCTCATGTGTGGAAGGGAAGGGAGCAGGTGTGGATCCTGGTGGCTGATCCAGCACAGGGATGGTCTGGTATTAGTGCAGTCAAGGATCTTGGGCTCCCTGCCCACTGTGAGAAGTCTACAACCCCAGAGATGTTGGGATGATGTCTCTTTGGGCTGTGCTGTGGTGGGTGGTTGGAAGAGGGTGGGATGTGATGCTGAGCTGAGATGCTGTGCAGTTAACAGCTGCACCCTGCCAAGTCCTGGCATCTCTCTGCATTGGCACCAGCAGGGCATATGGAACCAGTGCTGAAGTAGGCAGGTATAGGACAGGGAGTTCACCAAGGTTTCTGGAGGCTACTGTGGCTGGGGCATCCACACTAACTGCCCAGAGTGGCCAACACTAACCCATCCTCAGAGGTCTTTCCCGCCAGCTTCCCTGAGCAAGGGAGGTCTGAGCTGAGCACTATGAAGGTGAAGTTGTCTTTGGCAGACATGTGGGAGCATTCACTGCTGCCTGTCCATTGGCTGTTGTAAGCTTCCATGGAAAAGGGTTCCTCACTCATCTAGGGAGAAGGAACCTCACTGCAGAGTGTACCATCAGGGCTACTGATGCCTAAAGCAAGCTGACAGCAAACAGCCCTCAGGATGAAGTCTGTGCACATGATCAGGAAAACGACCAGGAGTGAGCAGAAAAAAGGGCTAGACCTGATGGGCAGTTTCCTGGCAAAAAGGAGCTTGATCTGAGTATGTGCAAATGCTGAAGCAGTTACTGCCTACTGAGCTGGCCTAGTTGTATCCTCAGCAGTTCCTATAGATGGAAAACGAGTGGCAAGAATAACAGAGGAGGGAGGATCTGGTTACAGGCTGAGTGGAATGCCAGGATTTCCTTGCCTGTCTTGGCACTGGTTTTCTGCTGCTTCTGCTCTGTCCTACCTTTCTGCTTAATCCAGCCCTGGTTCAGAGTCCAGCATGGAAGGAAAAGGAGGTGCTTCTGTTGGAGCAGCTGTGTTCAACTCAGAATATGCCAAACTGTACATAAAATATCTTGGAGCTGCTGCACTTAAGTTTGCAATGGAGAGAAAAGCAGTAGAACTTGTGGGCTTCCATTATGCAGCCTGCAGCTTCACAACAAAACAACTTTTGAAGGGTTTTGTGAGCAGAAGGAAAAAGCTGAAGTCTGTTTTATTGAGTTATCAAGAAACTCAGTCTGGAAAGTTAATCTCCCAAATGTTCAAATTTAGCACAATTCTAAGTCCTTTGAGATTTTTGAGTGAAAAAGTACTGGGTAGAAGGAGAGGATGCATCTGTTATTCAAAGCAGTGGATATACCTCCTGCCTACAGCTTGGTTATGCAATAAACTGCAAAACTTTTTTTTTTTGCTTTTGAAATATGTTTGACTGCACTAAGTGGCATGTCTTTCTGAAAATGTTTTCCTTGGCTTTTCCAATGCCTCCTGGTCTCTGTTTCTTCTCTTTTTCTTCCCTATTCTTTGCAAACAATTGAGTTTGAACCTTACTTTACTTTGTTTAGGTTTAGTATTTCCCTCAAATATTTAAGGCTATGATACTTATCTTGAGTAGCAAGCCAAGGAATTGCAGAAATTCTGTGTTAAAGTCTCACCCTCCTTTTGCTACACAGAGGCTTTCCTGAGCAGAGTTCTAAGCTTCCCAGCTGTTGTTTATTTTGTCCCAACACAGCATAGAGAATGTCTATGATGTCTGTTACCTTTTGAATGGTGGGACACTTTAAAATATCTCCATGCAAGGTTCATCCTTTTACCTATCTTGTGATGAACTTGCTGTTCACATCATCTTGTGATGAACTTGCTGTTCATCACAAGAGTGTGTGGGAAACACAGTAAAAGAAAAAATATTTATCTCATACATACTTGTCTTCAGAAGATCTCAGAGGGCTTTGCTAAGCTGGACACCAGTTGTTACCCACCTATTGTGAAGCTGGAGAACCTTCATAGTTAATTGTCACGTTCTCTCTGGATTTCAGTGAGTCTGTTGTTGGAGGAGTTGGTTACAGGCTGACACTAGGGTCTTGGGGGCAGTGTCTGTCACCAGGCCCTGTGCTTGGATGGGCAGCTTCTGCCACCTTACAGAAGTCTCATAAAATGATGCTGTGAGTCTTCTCAAAATATTCAAGCCCTGGGTGTTAGAGGAACATGGGAATCTCTTGATGTATGGTGCAGTTGGGAGGTACTGCACTAGGAAAAGATCTGTCAAACTTTTCATCTTGCTGAGCATGAAATGTATCCTGCAGTCTGGCAAGGTGCAGAACTAGCAGTGGGAACAGAGGTCTCAGGCCCCAAACACACTTCACTCAAATGCACACAGAGGTATAGGACAGTGTCCTCTTTCTGTGTGGAAAGGAAGACAAATCCTGCTTTCATCAGCTCTGCCTGGCCTTGGAGTAACTTCATTTTCCTCTCTTATGCTACAGTGATGCACTCGGCTACCTGGCTTGTGAACCACCACATCCACTGACAGATGTGTCTTCAAGCCCCTTCCAACCCTCAACCATTTTTCCTGGAGGCTGAGATACAAAGGCATTTGTGATGCTCAGAGAAGGGAGAGCAGAGTGCATGCCTACCTCATAAGATAATGTGTCTCCACCTACGCCTGGCATGGCTGTGTTTTTCTAGCTCTTTTGTGGTTTTATTGTCCTCCCCTTGAGCTCACAAGACCCTGCTCTGGCTATCACAACTGGCTAAATCTTTCTTGTGTTCCTCCCACAGGACACAGGCACAGGCCCAGCCAAGCTTTTTATGTATGTCTGTAGATGGACCTTTGCCCCTATGGTTTGCCTGGCCCTCTCTTCACCCGTGGACAGGCACTCCAGTGCATGAAGTGGACATTTTCCAGCCCTGAGCTGCCAGAGTTAATTAACCTTCTGCTAAGGCCAGGCCAGTCTTTCTGGGAAACTAGATCCATTGGTTTGTGCATTCCATAAGCCTCTCTTTGCCTAGTGTCTCATGTATCTGTTCAGGAAAAATTCACTTCTTCCTCCATATACTTGTGCTTTGGGATTGGAAGAGGCAGAAGCCTGGTGAAGAGAGAAGGTATTTAGTTCCCCAAGTCTCTCTGCTGTCAGCAACTGCAAGGAGCTCACCATGGGAGAAAATTAACCCAAAGCTGCTGGAGATGCCTTGGCTCTTCCTGGACAGATGATACACACATAGTTTTCCCTATCTCCTCTGAGAAAGATCCAAGTCTCTCTCTTTTTGCAGCAGAGCTGTCTCTACACAGCAGCTGCTATAGTTTCCTAGGAACTGCTTGGCATCACTGGTCATAATGTTGCTTTCTAGCTTAACCCTTGTCCTCTCTCTTCCAGCAAATATATCCCACTTTCTCATCAGCTCTGTTTAATTTATGTGGCACTACTGGTCAAATACCTTCAGAATAATGTTCTTAATGACATTACCCTTTTGGGCCATGGGACCCAATTCCCTTCTGTATCTTGAGGCTTCAGGGATCCTTGAGAAAGAATTCTCCAAACAGCCTGTGGAGATGGAAGTCAAGGATTGATTGGACTAACTGAAATGTGCTGGTTTCCAGTGGCTTGCTCTACAGCAACCTGTAGAGATGAGTGTTGAGTTCTTCCCTGTCTGATCCTTGTTTTAAAACAAAATGCTCCTTTTGCACTGTGCCTGGTGCATCTGTGTCTTTTCAGACTCACACTGCCTGCGTTGCTGTGCTCCAGCTTGTGATGGGTTAGTGCTGGTGCTGGAGGGAACAAATGCTAGGTTGTTCAGTCTCCCCACACATACATGCCTGACTCCCGTCACTAACATGCTGTTTAAGGCCATTTATCTCCTCCTCTGTGGGGCATAATGCTCCCTTCCAAAAGGCCCTAATCAAGCAGAATGCTGGCCAGACCTCTTTCCGTTAACTGAGCTTGTCTTTCCTTGTAAGAAAAAACTCTAATTGTGCTGTCTTCCAAAAATAATAATTAAAAAACAAAAGCTTGCAGAAAACTTCATTATGCTCTGAAGAAAGAGAGATAGGGACTGTTTTGAGTGGTGCTGGGGGCAGGGTACAGGGAGCTGTTTGCTTAATGTGAAAGAAGACAGAATTTACCTGTATGGTCCAGTCCTGTTTGGATACAGGCAGTAAATCCCTTCTTTCCCATCTAGTACTCAGAGTGAGTTGCAGTAAATCAGGACAAGCTGAGAGGGATTCTTTTGTTAGTTTTGGGGTGGTTTGGTTTTTTTTGTGTATGTGGCTTTTTTGGTTGTTTTTTTTTTTGTTGGGTTTGTTTTTTGGTTTGTTGTTTTTTTTTTCTGAAAGGGCCTTGATTGTCCAGCTATTTTTCTCCCTTGGTGCCGCTTCACGCCACTTCTGACTTTGATTAATAGGTCTCTGAATAAAATGTTAATCTAACTGGGGGTCATTGCCCCCCCCCCTCCGTACAGTGCTCCATAAATATCAGAGAAAACACACAGAGATTTTTGTCTCCCTGCAGAGCACTTGTAGCTTTTGATTAATGGGTGGAAGGGCCCAGCTCCAGGTTTGTGGCATCTCTCCTGACTGCAGAAAAATAAGCAAAAGTCACCAAACATGACACAGAGAAGGAAAGTCCCAGAAGCTGCAGTGAGAAGTAAGAGGAGAGAGCAGCCTATAATTCAAGATGTACCCCACTAAAGTGAGTCTGAGTTTTGACCTTTATCTTCACTTTAACATTTCTTTATAATAAGCTCAGACCATGTTGCTGGGTTCAGCAGTTTCCAAGCTCTGGGATGGCTTAACTTCTAATATGTGCATCATGAACTACTCTGCATGTTGCCCTGGGCTGACACTTCACGTGCACATGTTAAGAGTGGCTAAGATGGCTTAACGAAAAAATGAGACCTTACACTTCAAACAGGGCACGTGTTTCCCCTCTTCCTCTTCGAACTCTTGCCCATTCTCTGAAGCAAACTTCTTTTGGAGCTTCCAAAATGATCAGAAACATGTGTTTCATTCCTGTTTTCTGGCCAGTACTGAACTCAAAAAGGCTGTTCTTGTATTACTTTCATGTGGAAGCCAGACCTGCTGGAAATTTGCTTGTTCCCTCAAGGTGGATGATTTGATGGAACTGCATATATAAGAAGCTACTCATGTGAGGGCTTGTCCACACAGGGCAATTAGGCTTGAGTGGGTCAGGAAGTTAAACTGAGCCACTAACTTAGTCTGAAATAAGAGTATCCACTGAAGAGGCTCATCAAAAAAGCTGTTGCTGAGGCAAACCTTAAGTAGTGGTGTGGGAGGTGCAGAATGTTGTGAAGGAGAGTGAAGGCTGATGTGTACAACCTTACAGCTCCCTTCCCTTGCAGCCCTTCTGCTGAGCAGTTGGTATGCTGCTGTGTTCCTTCATCTTGTAATGGAGTAACTGGAGCAAAGCTTCTCTCTTTTAGTTGCTAGTCAGAGAGCTGGAAGATACAGGCTAGGCTGTAAAGCAGGTGGGGTTTCTTGTATGGGTGCTGTGTTACAACACTTTAAGTAGGGAAAGGCTCAAACCATTGAGAAAAGGGGGTGTGTGGGAGTTTCCTTGAATATTTTGAGCTTGGATTTTTTTGGTTAGAATATGTAAAAGTCTTTAATTTGAGCAGTTGCAATATTCTGTTATGCCAAGAAAAAGTCCTGCATCGTCAGCTACTGAAGAAATTTTCAGTTAAGAAAAAAAATTCTATTATCAAAAGATTGACGCTTTCTTCAACTGGAAGGCATCTATGAAACTGGCCTTTCCTGGCACCAGTTTGGGATCTCAACAGTCTCTGTATGGACTTCTCTTGGCATCTCCCTGGAGGCCTTGTCAGTCCTTGACAGGCCTGTCATCCACCTCAATTGACAACTGACATGCCTGGAGGATGCAGCCCTCCCTGCTGACAACAGCTTTGTTTCCCATGTGATGGATGGCTTTGTGGTCCAAGCCTCACCATTGTGCTCCCCCCTGTGGCCTTGCTTCAGTGATTCTTATCTCTGTCCTGGGCATCCACTCCCTGCAGCAAAGGTGAGCAGTTGCCCGTGCTGCACCTTCTCCCTAGGTGCCTCTCCAGGACTGGGATGGGAGAAAGACAAGGGGCAACCCCTCAAGATTGAGTGAAGCCAAACTGTGCTGTTTACCCAGCTCTGTGTGGCATTTGGCTCTTATCGATGAGGGGAAGGCAGATATGAGGGATTCTTTTAGTTAGTCAAACAGTCAGTTGTATGGGCAGTGTGGAAGAGCCCGTGTAATTACCATTCTCTGGCTCTCACACCCCTATCTTGTAAATCACCAATCCATCACAGCCTTGGTCCTCGTATTGTTCTATAATTAACTGGACAAACTACAGGAGCATTGTCATAGCTCCTCATTTACAGAGGAGGGACAAAGACTTGAAGGAAGATTTCAGGCCCCTTCAGCTTTTCCCCCCTGTTCTGTTGAACTCTTTTTTTTTTTTTTTTCTGTATCTTCTGATCCATCTCAGGACTCTAAAGATGTCTCACCTGCTTCTCTGAATGAGGACTTATTTGCAAATCTACAATCAACACAGGACTTACCACAAGAGGACAGACTCAAGGATTTTAACCCTTCTTGTTTCACTACAGATGTGTGCATGCATTCTCACTCTCTAATGCAAGGAGCAGCTTCATTCTGAGCAGGCGTTGGCCCCTCTGATAATGAAATGGGTTGCAGTTGCCACATCTTTTCCTTTATGATAATATGCTGAGGATTTAGTTCATTGAAAACAGTTTGCTTATGAGTTAGACACTCCCTAGAACTGGATTATGAGCTACAAGGAGAATGGAGCATTTCCAAAGGGTGTGGTAGTGCAAAGATTTGGGGAGTTACTGATACTTTGGTGCTACTGACCCAGGAAGGTAGATATGTTTCAAGGTTGCATATATATCCTAAGGCTATAAAAATGTTTGTTGTGGGCTCTAGAGCATGGAGGGAACTAGCAGTGATTTGGGGTATTAAAGCTGGTTTCTGTAGACTGAGGCTGCCATGCTACTGGGCAGCATGGAGAGTTGATTGAACTCTGCGGAAGAACTTTCCCTAAACTGGGTTGCCTTACTTTGAAGGGTGCTTCTGAGAGTCTTTGGAGGGGGTATCTGCTCCACTGCCCAGAGAGAGAATAGAAGACCATGGGTGAATCAGAATCACACTCTTGTTTTATCCCCTCCTCTTGTCTAGAGGGATTTCACTACTTCAGAGTAGGGTGTTTGTCTCTCTTCAGTTTGCAGCACCTATCATGCTGTGGCCCTGTTTTCAGCTGGAAGCTTTAGACACTGGAGCATTACAAATAACAATGGATTATAGACTCTCTATTCTCTTCCTCGGGAAATTTTTATAAAAGGTCACAGTTCTCCCTGCTGCTTTGACAGAAGAATTTAGTCCTTTGTTGATAGTGTCACACAGCCAGCTTTGCTGACCCCATGGGCATCCCTTGGAGCAGGTTTTGGCTCAGGCTGAAGATCTACTTTTCTTCCTTATTTGAGGTGTCAGGTAGGTCTGCTGGATGAAATGTATGCCTTTATGTTCTGGTAGGCAAGGCCTGATAATGGAAAACAGCCACAATGCTTATTTAACCTCCATCTCTAAAATCTTCTTTTGCAGCTCTTGAGAGCTGTAAATTAGACCTGTCCACCCCATGGAAACTCTGGAGAAGCGACCTGAGGCTGACCTCCAAGCCATGGGGCATTTCTTAGTTCTGCCTGCATCTCAGTGACCAGGTCACCTGTATTAATATCTGAGCACATTGAATTCCCTCTTGTGAGGCCAGTGAAGTACAGGGTGTCTAAGCTCAGCTTGGAAAAAAGACTTTGCCACTTCACTACATTTGAATGGAAAGGGGAAGAATGTTTATTTTACAGCCCCTTTTATTGGCTTGATTTATAGCCTGAGGCTGTGAGTTAATTGAAGTCTAGCCCAGGAGAGGGCACCTGGGAAAGGGAGGTGCTGCAATGCCACCAAAGGGAAAATGCTTTTTAAAGCACATTTTGTTGCACGCTCTGGCCCTTGCTCTGTGACAGCAAGCCAAGCTCTTGCCACCAGAACTGGTTGTGCTGGCTCAGGGAACATCCTTAGCTCATTGTGGGTAGCAAGGACAAGAGGGGCAGAGGTTAACCAAGAGAAGGTGCTTTTTCTTGCTGTGGCCATCAGTAAAGCATCCTCCTGCCTGTCTCTTATGGGTGAAACCTAGTCACCTGTATAAGTGCGACTGTCATCGCCTTCTCTAATGGAGACCTGATGTGGCTGTTCCCATGGCCTGAACTGGTTACCTTTCAGTGCACACCTCCTGGGTCTGCAGAGCAGATGCCAAGATGCTCCTCTTCAGCACCTAAAGTCCTGCTGTCCTCTCTGAAGCTGTACTAAAACAGCAGTGTTTCTATCCTGTAAAAACCCCTTCGAGGCTAAGGGCACAGACAGCTACTTCTTTTGCTAGGCTGTCTGTGCCACAAACACATATGCCATCTCTTTTGGTTATTTACAGCATGAACAGTACTGTGCAGCTACTATGTCCTTCATAAGGACATAGTAAGATAAGAAATGTTGAGATCAGCTAGGCCAGAACATATTTCTGCACTGGCCCTTTCCCTACCCCAGAGGAAAGGTACAGAGCTCAAAGACTAGCACACCTTTAGCAAATAGCCCCTCTTTCTCCTCATCCCCTCCATCAGCCCCATGGGGAAGCTCCCCTGACAGTCATAGCAGCAATGCCCAGACAACTCCTGCTTCTGCACCCACCCTGTGGTAAAAACACGAGCCAGTGGGCAACTGCAGCAAGATGCTGCTGGACAAAGCAGCCCAATGGGTGCCTGCACAGCTGAACCTTCTAAACTCAGCCTACCATTCAGCTTCCAGGAGTTCTTCACCAGAGATTCGTGTTCCTAATTAATCACTAGCTGACATGCAGGAAATAAAAAGAGCAATTTACCTTTCATTTCTCCAGTGCAAGGAGCCCCTTAAGCCATCAGCCCCTTTATCTTATGACATCAGTGGCTGCAGTATAGCTTGTTTTAATCTGTCTCTGGACATCACCTGAACTTTCAGGGCACTTCTTTAGCCCTAGTCAGATAATCTCCTCTTTCACTTTGAGCAAACAGAGTGCTCCTGGGCTGTGCTGCTCTTTCTCTGTCCCATTGTAGTGCAGGAGTATAGAGGCAGATACACTTCAGTATGTGCCGAGGGGACTGTTCACTGAAGACAAAACCAGAGATGCTGTTGATTTTTAAAATACCTTCAGCTCAGCCCTGCCCTTTCTGACTGCGGAGGTTCAGGGAGTGACATGACAGGGTTGCTGAAGCTCAGTGGCACCAGTCACCCCATGTGCACGATTTTATGGTGACCACATCATGCCTTTGCAGATGTGGCTGCCTGGAGTACCCCGTCAGACTGAAGAGAGGGAATGAGTTTCTTAGACCAAGGGATGATACTCTGTGGCATTCCAACACAGGCTTGCAAAGGCCTGTGGTCTTTCTCCACCTTGCTGGTCTCATCAGACGAGTGCTCCACCCGCTGGTCGGCAGAGGGCACCAGCAACCTGGAGAGAGTCCTGATGATGCACTTGCTCTGCTCACTCTAGGCAGCCAGACTGTGGGACTGGCTTCAGGGGCTGTTTCCACAAAAAGATTCTCAGAATCCTATCGTCTCTTCATGGGACTTTGTAGGCACAGCTCATCTACAGTGGGAATGATGTCCCACTCATCTCTGCTGCTAGTGGCTGAAGCAAATGTTGACAGGGTCAGTAGACAGTTCACATGCTTCTGCCTTTCCTTTGCTTCATGTTTCAGGTGATCTGGAGGTGTTTTACAGGGAACACATCCCCATATCAGAATGCAGCTCTTCTGTGTTTCCCCCATGTGATTATCCATTAGATATGGAGACAGGCAAATAAAGACTTGGCTCTAGTTGTATGAGCACTTCATACTTAACCTTCACTTGACTTTTTCAAACTTAATCCCAAATATGACCATGACAGCTCTCCCAGAACTGTTTGCTGCTCTTTACTACAGACACAGATGAGAAAACCCCTGCAGTGTTGCAAGGGCAGCTTTGAAGCCAGACATGCTGCACTGGCTGGTGCAAACAGTGTTCCTTATAGCCTGCTTGTCCTGCTTTTAAAAGCATGAAGCATCTAAAAAGACTTTTTCCTCGTTCTTGTTCCATCTAAATCTCTTGCTTCTCTTATGGCCTGCTGAGCTTCTTGTTGCATGGCCTTTTTTAATGTGGGATCTGTCTCCACATTACACATAAGCTGCTTCTGCAAAGGCAACTCTATTTCCCTTTTTCCTGATCCCTATTTGCTCTAGATCTAAGACATGTAATTGAAGAGGAAGTTGATAGGAGCTAAAAATAAATTATTTTTTTTCTACACATTATTTTCCCAGCAGATGAACAGTGGACTGTGAAGCCAGATTCCCTTTTCATTTCAAATTGCTCAGCAGGAGGTGTGTACACCACCTTGCCATCCCTCGGTGTGTGTTCCAAATGAAGCAATCCAACCTTCACAGTCCAAACCAGTTCTAACTGTCAAGCTTCAGTTGTTTATAGCATCTCCCTGTCAGAAAGGCATGTGTTTCAGGACACCAGCTGCAGTGCAACTAGTGATGATATTGCACGCCCTCTGATTTATTGTCAGAACTACCTTCTAATCTCTGTTTTGTTTATGTAAGTCTGGAAGAATGACACTGATTTTAGCAGACTTATTCCAGGTTCATGTACTGTAACTGAGGTTGGGTTCAGGCTGACTGATGTCTCAGCTTTTGTTCCTCTGTGGTTTTCTGTCCCATTTTAATTCTATCTATTGCTTTCCTAATTGTAGTTGATCAAGGACATGCAATGAGTCATACAGGAAAGTCTCACACATCTGCTCATACATGTCACCTAAATCCCAAACTGAATCTGTCAGGTGCTTGATCTCTTTCATTCATTTCTATATACTGTGGCATTTTCTAGCTTGCACTAGTAAAGCAAGAGATGCTGGAATGCTACAATAGAGCCATTCCTTGGAGGTTTCTTTTTCCACATGGAAATGTGGGAAAGGATCTCTATTAGAGGCTATTTTTTTTCTAGTTTTCAGGAGTGTTCTTCCTCAAACAGTACAAGCATAATGTAACTGACTTTGAGTTATGTTGGCTGACTAAAACAAGGAAGATTTGGCTCAGTGTTGGAAATGACAGATGAATTTGTAACTGTATTTAATCGCTATTGATACTGGCACACCGTTTAATTTGTGTAACTGAAGAATTTTTGTACCAGCCAGGACAGAAGTGTTTATCTCACATTCATTGATTCTATATAAATAGTGGGCATCTCTAGATGTGCTTTTCCAGAACTGAACTAAAGATATTTCTGGAAATAAAGTAGAGCCAGTGGGCTGGGAGCAGCGATCTTTGTCATATGGTCTGTATAAATCTACTGAATGTAGATCAGTCTAAGAATGTTTGTGGATAGAGGGATGGGGCACAGAGAGCCAGTCACAGGTGATTTAGGTTAAGGTAAGTTTCTTTGGTGATGAATTAATTTTATATAAGTTCCTCTAAACAGCTTTGTTTGATCAGGAGAGCAGGTCTTAAATATTCATATCTTCAGTACATCACCAATAAAATCTGTCTGTACATTCCTTCATCTCTTAGCTTGCTGGTTTTGTTTCTGCAGTTGATTGCCCCAGAATAATACAGTTCTTCATTACTTCCCTCATTTCTTTCATCTCCACACAGTTGTCACTGACTAGATCTCCTGTACTGTGGAAACTTAAATAATAACCTAGCTTCATGCTTTGGATTTGGCCAGTGAGGAGCATGTGAGCTCAGAGCTGATGTTTTCTGTTGGCACCTGCTTTTCATCCACATCTGGCTATTGCTAAAACTCTGAAACAGGAAAGTGGTTTCAGTCTTCTGGGTTGGAATCAATGTTTAGATTGTACTGTTTCTTCTTCATGGAAAATCTTGGAGCAGGAAAATATTTCCAGGAAACTATATTACTTCTAGTGAAACATAGAATCAGTAGTATATTATCTTTGTGAAAATTGTGTTTCATTTCTAAGTGAGTCAGATTCTGATACAGGAAGTGACTTCTACAAGGTCTATACTTTCTGGGACACAGTGCTGTCAAAGCAGATTCTCCTTGGGACGCTTGCTGTGGAAGAGGCTTCATGGATTCACTAATGCATAGTTTAATACTCTCACTTCCAGCATCCTGATGTATTTTTTTTAATCACAGTTTAGTGCAAGAGCATATAGAAAAGTTAAAGAATGCTTTTGTTTAATGACTGTTATTTTAAATGCTGGACTGTCTTGATTTTATTATTGTTTAAAAAGCTCTTTAGTTTAGATGTTTTACTTTGGTGGGCTCAAGTTAATGGCAAGGCGAGGTAGTGAAAATGCTCTTTGAATGTTCTCATGCCATCCTGTTTGCACAAGTGGCTGTGCCACAGGTTGGATTTGTTGCACAAGAATGAGAGAAATAACTATTACCTGTTCTGCAGAAATAAGAAACCAAAAAGGATTCACATCTCCTTTGCACTTGGTTTCTTAGAAGTAATCCTGGTTTGTGTGTGTAGTCCAGTCTTAGTTATTGCAAAGTAGTAGTCAAAACCATGTAAGGATTATGCTTTTTCTCCTGTTTCTGTGACTCCCTGGAGCTGTAATCTGCCACATACCAGAGACTCTGAGTTTCAGTGAGGTTTAGAATCAAAGGCTGAGAACCCTGTGACTTTCTTGGGAGAAAGGTCTTCTCTGGTGGCCCAGAGTTGATGGGTATTGTGGTTATATTATGCCCAAGACAGAGCTCCAAGTTCAGTTTTGCTCCGTTTAAAATAAGACACATTTGTTTAAAATGGTGCTGCTGATAGGAGAGAGGATTGGGAATACAGAATGCTGGTACAAAGAGAAACCCTGCAATGAGGGCACTGCTCCAGAGGGACTTTGGGGAGCAAGGGCAGAGAGAGGGAAACAGCCCACACAGCTAATTGAAAGCGCATCTTCCTGTCAGTCACGGGGCTTGCCCATCAATCATTCTGGCACCAACAGGATCTGACATCAGTAGGGAATTAAATAAACTCTTCTCTCTTTAGGGACCTGCTGATGGAAACCCGTAGGGGGGAAGTGAGCAGAGAAGATCAGGAAGCGTGTGCATGGGGGAGGAATAGTCTCAGCAGTCCCCTGGGATGGTATGAGGCTGTGTCTTTCCTCTTTCTCACATCAACATGTACAGATGAAGGGATTTTTCAATGAGACCCCAAAAGGTGAGTTTAAAGCTGGTAATAGGCCAAGCTCACCTTGGTTTAAACAAACTGCAATAACAGTATCCTATGGTGAATGTCCTGAAAGCTGAGTGATGCTCTATGCAGCTGAAAAAAGTAGTTCTCACCCTTGAATGAAATTAGTGTTAATGGACTTTAGTAAGATGTTGGGCTATATAAGAGGTGAATCTGGACCAAAGCACCAGAACAAAACACTGGGAAGAGAACGTGGGCTAGAGCAGAGAGTTAGAAGTAAAGACCCTGTTTTCTATACTACAGTGTATTACAATGTAATGTGAATTAGGGTATTAGATATTGGACCTGGCTGAAGACAGAGGTTCAGTGCAGATAAAGTGATTTGTATGTTCATTGGCAGGACTATCAGCAGTCAGTGGGCTGGAGTGGGTGTCAGTGTGTGTGCACATATGCTTGTGTGGAGGGTCACAGAGCAGCTGGAAACCATTCGGGCACTGACAAGTCCCCTGATGGACCTCTACTGACATGGAGCAGCTTTGGTTTCAGGAAAGCCAAAGGGAACCTGTCACTAATTAGACACACAGCTAATTAACGAGAAGCAAACAATGAGCAGCAGCTTGTGTTTTGGGAAAGCTCAGCTTTAGTAGCCAAGGACGTCTGCTCCTCCCTTTCAAACCATTTCAAAAACAAACAAAGCGGGGGAGACTTGCATTTCAAAGCAGTGCAAACACTGCCAACCTCAGAAAGCCTTCCAGAAGGGACGCCTAAGAGTGGGATTTAGCAGTGAAAGGAAAAAGGGCTCTCTAGGTGTAATGATACCTTCCTTATCCCTAAACTGGGGCCCTCTGGACCCCCAGTGTGCATCTCTTATTCATTAGCTTTTAATTTTTCTTTCTCCAAATAAACACTCCTGTTAAAATTTTGGGTGGGTGGATGGAGAAGAAAAGGATGAAAGAAGAAGAATGGGGAAGAATGACACAAACATAAGCTGCCATTTTGTGCTTTACTACTTCCCAGATTTTACATAGGGGTGTAGTATTTCAACTTGCGTAATTTTTATTGATGCTGTGTGCTGCTTTATTATTACTGGGTTGGCTAGAGGGGTAGGTCAGTAACATAAACAAGAAAAGTTACCTAGATTGTATAAATGGGTTCTTTAGAGCAGATGAGACTGTTTGAGTGCTAATGTCTTTAATAAGAGAAGTGTGCTTTCAGGACAGAAGGAATCCAAAGCTGTAATCCCAGTTATGAGTCCTTCAATGACCCTCAGACAGCTTGCTTAGGGCCTGCTCCTCCAATGAGCCTTGTCAGTGTCCCAAATCTTGCTCAGAGCAATAACTTCTGACTGCCTGCTAACGCACCAGTGCTTGCAGGATTCATTAACTGAGGTTTGCAAAGTGCTTTGAACATGAAACACAGTAAGAATGCCAAGTTATGTGATATTATGGTGTGTTTCCTAGAGCCATGCATGTAATTAAGGGAGAATCTCAGCTTTCAAAAATCAAGACAGTTTCTAAGCCTTCTTGTCATAGGGAAAAAAATTAATCTGGAGAACAGGACTCAAGGCTCAGAAATTAAGAGGCAAATTTAAAAGAAAACAACAACCCATCGAGTTACTTTATCTTAATACTAATCTCATGTTTTTGGGGACTAGATCACAAAACTGAGTACTTGCGTTTGACATTATGTGAATACACTTTAAATGTTTGTTCATTATTAATGCATTATTAATGATCTTGTGCATCCAGTATAGAAATAATTAAGTTGTCATCGTCTAATGTATTAATGAATCACACCATTTTTCCTAGTATTAGCCTACTGATATATTTTTGTCTATTTTCTTCCTTCATCTTGGAGGCAGGACAGTGTTCCTGGTAGGGAAAATTCAGGGAATTGTGGGTTCAGTCCCATTGCTGTCAACAGCTTTCTGGACAAGCATACTGTGGTCCTGCTAGGAACAGAGTTCCCAACCCCACATTGGTGGAAGCAGGCATTGGCACTCTACCAGACTGCAGAGTGAAGGGTACCTCTCTGCTTCCATGGAATGCTGCAGTGTTTAGCCCATGAGTGTTTTATAAAGCTTTCTAACCTCCTTGACCAGAAGAGTTATCAGAACACCTGGTGTTACACTGCAGATCACACCATGCACATACAGCATGTATGGCTTTTTAGCACTCATCTGATTTTGCTCCCTGATTTGAAATTGCTTTATACTCTGCTATCAGCATCGGTGCTTGTTGCTGTCAAAGAACCTGTTTAAAGAACCAGCGATTCCGCAGCAGAATTCCTTCTTATATCATTTTGGCTCAGGTCTCAAATATGTATGTACCAGTAATTAAAAAAAAAAAAAAAAGAGAAAAAAAAAAGAAGGCAGTGGCTTCAGGTTACAACAAGTAAAGAGCATATCAACTTTTCCAGATGCAGATTAATATCGCTGTGCCTCTCCTCATGAATATCCTTAGCTCCTATGAAAAAGCTATTGGAGGCAAATATATGAAGACCTTAATAAAGAAAACATTGTGTGGTACTTCAGTTTCAGTTTCTGGGATGGTAGTTAGTTGTTTTATTATTACGACACTGCAAAAATCCAGCAAGGTACAAAGCCGGGTATGGGGATAATGGGAGTTTTCAGTTCAGCCGTCACACACCGACTGGGAGCTGTTTCAGATGGCATCAGATTTCTTTAGCCTACTCAGAGCTTGAAAATGTGCCCTTGATTTCAGCCCACAGGAACGTGGGCTTGTGCTGCTTTATTGTCTAATGCGTCTTTCACTTGATCTCCTCGTACAAACACGTGGAGCATGTGCTTGGGTCACTTAGAGAAAACTGAACCCCACTCATGTTCTTAGATTGTAATCCCTTAATATTGATTACTGTGTTGCACAGGGGCAACAGGTAACAGAATCCATGTGGATTCAGCCTGGCAGCTGATCGTCCCACACACGCACGGTTCAGCTGGAGAGCTCTTTGCAGTGCTGGAGCTGCTCTGCCTAATCGCTTACCACTGATGTATGAAACACAGAAATACCGCATTGCAGCAGTTGTTCCTATGGAGTGAACAGATGCAATGGAGGGGTTTACTATGGAGTGTGTTCCTCTCTGCATTTATCTTGTAGGCAGCTCATGTTTATCTTTTGCCAGCTCACATTAGCCCAGAGTAGGGTAACCTTTAAGCCAGTGCGTGAGAAAAGTATTTTGCAAAATAAAGGCAAGCACCTCATTGTAAAATCTATAGTGAAGTGATATAGCTATTTGTAAAAACAACTTCCCAGTGACCAGGACAACTCTTTGATTGGATTGTATGTGTGGTTAGTGCCATGTTTTCCATTTCCTGACTGATTTGTTGTTTGGTTTTTTTTGGCTCAGTGGAAGCCTCGTTATTCTCTGTCACTTTTGGGGACTATGCAGTATGAATTTGTAATTGAAGTGATTTGTGGGGAATACATTACATACTTGGGTCTGAAGGGAGCTGGGAATCTCAAGAACTGTTGTAGCCTGAGACCTGAGGCTGGTTTCTAAATATAAAGTATCCTGAGATGATCTGTAATGTTTTAATGCCTCTAGGGTTCAACTTAATGGGAGCTCAAATGCTGGAGGTGTTAAACACAGGAAAGTGGACTAATGGGAATCCTTGCAAACACTTGAATTAAGATGAGTGACTGGGTTGAAGGTGTGGTCGAGTACTTAGGGATTGCTGGGCTATAAAGGGGCATCTTGTTGAGGCAAGGACGGGAGATGCCAACTGGCTTTCTACTCTGCCTCCAAATATAGCAAGTGCAGACTTTGCACCCAGATGGATAGAACTGCACATACGACACTGCTCATGCAATAACCACGCACTGGAGTAGGAAGGTGCAATCCAGGATACTTAAGGGAAACGTGACCCACATGCACTCCTTAAATGAGTCTGGGATTTCTAAAAGCTGAGTTCCCAGAAAAATGTCTCAAATTATTTTGGCACTCTCATTTCCCAAATAGACACTCTGAGACTGGATTTTTTTTCACAGCATTTTTATTTGGAGTTGTTTTGGCATGAATTTCAAACCTGAATGCATCAGTATCCCCAGGCTATCTTGAGGATCTGATCTAAGAGGCATCCTCACACTTACCCTAAAAGGTTGGAGACAGTATGTGCTGTTAGCTCATTTAAGACCTACAGGTTTGTAATAGACTTGCACTTACAGGTCACTAAAGATCCCTTACAAGCTAGTAAAAAAAAATGACCTTGGCTACAATGCCAAATGCTGCTGAGAATCATTATTTACATCAGGGTATTCATGACTTGCACTTTAAAATTGCAGTCTTGGGGACAACTGCATTTGAACATGATGGTAAGTGAAGAAATCAAAATCTAAAACTGTGAAGGGGTTTGTATATAAAGCAGATGTGTGTTGTTCAGGGTATCACAGATTTGTTATTAATTATTAGCTCATTAATAGCTTTATCTAGTTTTTCACTCAGTTCTATTGTATTACATTCAGTATGTAATACTTTGATCTTCATCCAGACTTAAACTTAATTCCTCTTCTCACTGCCTCCGATTTGGAAATATTATTAAATTAGACAAGGTTTGTTAATAAATTAATCTAGAGCTGTTTAAAAACCCATTGATCAAGATGCTTAGGGAGGACAGAGGTAAGTCTCTAGCCAGCTGGCCATCTCAGCCACCACCATCATGAAAAAGACCACCAGATTTCATAAAGTGATTCTTGTGTCATCTTTTAGCTGACCAACTACTATCAGTACTTACAGAGCAGGGAATCCTCCATTTTCTTGGGGCAAAAGCTTTGTTAGTCTGGATTTCTGGAGAGAAATTGTGCCGCTTGTTACCATTTCCTGAGCAGAGCAAACAGGTAAGAGCATTCTGTTATGTTTCTCCTGCCTGAGACATATTGAAGATAAATATGCACTGGCAGTGTTGAAAATGGAGGCTTTGTATAGCTCTACAAGTTCCCCTTGTCCCTACCTCTTTCAAGCTTCAGCAGATAGGATCAGATCTGGAGATTGAGTGTCTACACAGCCTGGTTTCCATGAGAGCAGCTTGATCTCTCATTTGCATCTCTGAAGCTGCAGTCGCATTTAGAGGCTGCTTTTTCAAAGTTTGTCTCCAAATATTGTTTTTCATACCATATTCTAATTGCCATAGCTGGGGCCATGTGAATTTAAGCTGCCACTTTATAAAATATTAGAAGAATCCAGTGGGACATTCAGAACATGAGTGAATTGGAGCCAGCTGGAAACAGAATACAGGAGGTAGATTTTCTGCTGGAAGGGTGTTAATAATTCCTGGTGAAGATCAAAATGAAGGACAGTTGGGTTGGTTTTGGACGGCAAGGACTCGGCATAAAGAGAATCTCTCTTCAGTTACAGCTTCACATCAGGATGTCTTTTGCTCTTCCTGTTCTGTTTGTCCCCAATGTAGTGTATTTGCAAGTGTGTGCTCTTCCTAGGGCATGCCACCTGAACACAGGTGACATTGTGTCAAGCCCAGAGACATTGGCTCAAATGCTTAGTCCCACAGAGCAAGCAGAGCTCTGGGGGTGATCCCAAGAGTGGTTAGCAGCACAGCACACGAGTGACCCTCTTCTGTGCTGGGGTAATCACCACTCCTCAGGAGTCCAACACAGACAGTGAACTGCACTCCACTGCATCTTTGTGCCACATCAGCTTGCCTGCATGGCAGCGGGACAACCTGGACATGAAGGTTAGAAGACCCCTCAACCAGTTGTTCCCTGCTTCACTTCAAGTCTTGATTCTGAGCTCAGGGATCACAGCCCAGATCCCAGGTGAGCAGATCACCAGCACTTATTTTTCTCACAGTCTTGATAGTTAGGATCCTTTAAAACATTTACTGTTAGCTGTGTTGTTTTGTGCTACTTACATTTCATCCTATGACTTGAATCTTTGAGTTTTGACTCTGGCTGCTCATGCTCTTTAATGCTCATCAGCACTGCTCTGCCCTAGTGCCTACTTTCTGTTTGCTGCTTGTGTCTTGAGACAGTGATGCTCCAGCCCTAGGAATTACCAATAGATTAAAGCTGCAGCAGTCAACAAACTCTGAGACAAAAGACTTTGCCCCTTTGCCCATTGTTGCAGGGGGCCAAGATCCTGAGTCTGATAACTAAAAGTCTTGATTCTCTGGTAGTTATCTCAGCAGTGTGCTTGGGCACATGCTTAGCTTTGGCTTTGTCCTCAGAGGGCTTTTATCATATGCTGAAGGGCAGCCCAAATGGTTGTACCACACACACCAGTGCATTAGATGAATGGTTTTACTAGATGGAGAGAGATGGAAAGTCCGTGAAGCTTTTCATAATCTTTAATCAGTAGCAGGGTGGGGAAAGGAAGAACACTTGAATAATTTTTACATTAGCTTGAGTGAAAACATGTGAATTGATTAGATTCCTTATAAAAGAATGATAGCTGAGTTCACTGATGGATCTCTGATGTTTGCCAAGCAATTTCTATGGCAGCAAATACAGCAGAACTGCTGTCAGGTGTGAGCATGCACACAGCCTGGGTAAGAACATCTCAGGAATGCAGGATTTGAGTAATATTCATTCTGAACAATGTCAAGGAGACTGGAATGATGAGGATTCTGCTTTCCTGAAAAAGTTATAGAAAAGATGAGGAAGACTAAGCATGTAGTTGTCTACAGCTGCCTACTCTGCTTTAAACATGGAAAAGCACTCCCAGTTGTAGCTTGTTTATCTTCCTGGCCCAGGTTGTGCCATTTCTGATGAAATAAGTAGCCAAAGCTCTCTAGGTTAGTTATGTGTAAATGGAGAAAGAGGCTTTTGTTATCCCCACATGGGGTGCAAAAATGAGAAGGCTATTCCCCAGCGACTGCATTACTCTGAGCTCACTGTTCTTCCCTGCTACCCTGACCCCTAGTGCACATTGTACATATCTACAGCAGTGGATGCCTCCAGAAGGCTGCAAACCATGCAGGTGTTCTTGCTGTGTTCTAGGTTTGAGTCTTGAGTACATGACATAAGAGGAGTCATTTCACTCTGCCTCTTTGTCTGTTCCTGTAGTGAGCCTGTTCTGTACCAGTGACAACTCAGGATGGTAATAACTTCAGTCTTTGACACACTGAAATTCCTCCTTCCACTGCCAGCTGGCTGTGAGCTAGTTCTTGTAGACAGTACTAGAGATCCTTTCCAAGTCCTTTTATCTTCTGCTATTTCATAATGCTTTTATATATTTCTAAACAACCATTATGGTCTTCTCCACAGCAGAATAGTGGAATTCATGTTTTTCCTTCTGAAGTCTGATGTATGTCAGGCTACCACCTATTGTTTCCATCCAGAATAAATGCCAAACACTTGTGTGTTTGTTATAGTGTCCAGATTATTTCTAAAGTTTCAAAATCGAATTGTCCTGCAGCTAAACAAATATATCACAAGCTATCTGTCAAATACAGCACATGCTTCATCAGTCTATAATGTCCAAGTACTTACTGAAATAATGTTTGCTCATTACTCTGAGAAGGTACTCTGAGAAGTTTTGCTCAGTGTCACTCCTTTCTAAAGGGAGTGTGATCACTTGTTAACAGAAAAGAATCTCATTTTAAACATGTAGGTTTTTCTAAGTTACCAATACCTGTATGAACTTTTTGAGACTATGATGATTGTGCGACAAGGAGGATTTCCATTTTTATTGCAGAAGGCTTTTTGCCAATTTTTTTTTAAGCCTTAAGAGAAAATTTTTTGCAGGGGCTTGGTGAGAAAATGTTCTTTATTGTTTCAACATGTCTTGGGACAAATAGAAACTGGTCCTGAGGCAAAAGAGTATTCAGAATTAAATTAATTCTCTTAAATATGTTATTCCAAGATACCGTTGATATTTATGTGTTTCCCAAAGCGTGCCTGGTACTGTTGGCTGTGTCCCTTCCTTTTAATTTATATTGCTTTATTCAGTTGATTGGAAATGACAAGAGATAAATTTTACCTTCATGTTATTGCCTTCAGACTGGAACCCAGAGATAGTATATCCTATATACTCTGTACTTATTCTGCTGAGTATGTTTTGCAAGCTTGGATTCACCCTGGCCCATACACCAATACATTAGCATTCACTGAGGGCAGCACATGAATGCAGTGGCACAGTGGGTCCTTGTTTTCACCAGTGTGTGCGCAGAGACAGAACTTGCCCTCTGTACCTTGTATGCTAAGGATAGTCATCTTTGGAAAAAATTCTGGGGCTGCATCCTCCTGCTCCCACTGTGGTGTCACATCACATGGTTTTCCATGCAGAAGTTGGAATTGCTGCATCCAGGTTGGGACACAGGTTCACAAAGCCTGTGACTTGGCCATAATCACATTTTCACAAAGGAAATCTGAACTGCAAAGCTGGGACATAAGCTTGGAGCTTGTGCCTTAACCATGATGTTTCAGACAGTCCAACAGCTAAGGTGCAGAACAGGATCCTGAGTGACTAGCAAAAAGCCAGGAGGTCAGGGGCAGAAGTAACTGACAAGGGCTTCCCCGTGGGTTCAGAGTGCCCTGTTCCCTGTGCTGCAGAGCTTGTGGTACAGAAAAACACCTGGGGCTTAGCACCACTAGCCAGCTAATCTCTGCCTTGTGTGTGTGCAGCTGGGATTCCTCAAAAGCACAAAGTACTGAGGAACACAGGGCTCTGCCAGTGTATGGGAGAGAAAACACACAGATACCTGGGAAGGGAGAAGACATGTCTGTCTGGAGAAGTAAGAAGAGAGTCTGGGAAGTTTCCAGGAGGCAGTTCCAGGCTTGCTAACATGTATCTCCAGTGTGCCAAATAGCTCTGTAGAAGTCTATGGTTGCAGCAAGGGCTGATAACAGATGTGGCTTATGGCTCTATTCACCTGTGATGCACAAATGTGGTACGAGGTGCTGCTTTGTAAATTGGATTACAGGATTGGGAAGATTTGTTTGTTGTGTATTGCCAAGTCCCAGCTGTTCTCTCTCATTGCCTACAGCAGGGAAACTGCTCTGTGGGGACAGTGCAAGTCAAATATGGGGGTACTCACCACCATGAAATGCAAAATTCTGACCCAGCTGGGGGTGATAATCTGACAGGGTGAAGCGATGGGGAGGAGAGGGTTAGCTGTGTGAGTTTGGAAAGCTCTCTATAGGGATGCAGCTCTTCTCAAGATGGGCATTGGCAGTTTTATGCAGCTAGATAAGCATCGGTAAAGATGAGTCATGATGCCACACAAGGTGAGGAAAAACTGCTTCCAGGAATATGAATTGTAAGAAGAACACTGAAAATAATGTCAGGAATAGTGTCTCTTCAAGCCCTGTAGGTATCTGGCAATAAAAATGTATTGATTAGCTGACATTCTTGCTAACAGATACTAACAAAGACAGCCTGTACTAAGCTGTTTTTTGTACTGAATCATGACTTGTGCATTGGAAACTGCTGAAAAGAAATTTCTAATTTCTTCATATTGACTGAGGGTTTGGTTCATGGCTCTCTGTGTGTATCTCAGAAAACTCAAACTATCAGCCCAGACAGAAGAGCAATTGCCCCGTGTGTCGTGCTTTGGCTTAAACTCATTGTAGACAAGAAGGATGTAGCTTCTCGTTGTGTGCCTCGTTCATCTCCATGTGTCAGGAGCAGTGCCCAGGCCTCTCTGGGCATAGCTGGGCTTTTAGGGAGAGATTAAAGAGGAAAAGTAAAGGCAAGAGGACTGCAGCTTTGCCCCTGCCCCATGGCTCAATGCAACATGTTAGCTCTGTGTCATGCAGAAGTAACAATGCAGTCCCTTTTAATTCATATTTTGGCTGTATTCATTTCTAGGTGAGAACAGACAAAAATCTCCAGCACAGATGTTCTGGTTTTAGAGGTTCTGGGACTTCATTCATAGCAAATGAGGAA
>VYZU01046415.1:0-12935 GCA_013401355.1 Ceyx cyanopectus
AACCACTAGACTACCATATCTTCTCACTTCAGACACTGACACTGAAAGAGACTTTTCTGGGGCTGGAACATCAGTGTCTTTTCTAAACCAAATCTGATTTCAGGCCTGTCAAGAACTATAAAAACTTAAAATCCAGGTATTTTTAATGGGTTGGGGGTTTTTTTTGTTTTGTTTTTTTTTTTTAGCCATGGGATAGAAACATGCTGGAATTTCTGCAGTTAATGAACACAATCTCCAAAAACATTGAAGGGTAATAAAAACGGAACCATCCTGGCTCCCCCCACCTCTATTTTCACCCACAGAGAGATAACTGCTGCAGCTGATTACAGTTGTAAGGTTATTTAAGGAGAGTTTACTTGGCAGAGGAGTTGGTAAGACCTTTCCAAGAGCAGCCACCTGTTACCAAACCACATCAAGGCAGCAGAAACTGGGCAGCAGGCTACCTCCCACAGGCAAATGAAAATGGCTCTAGGAGAGCCATCAGTTAATTGTGTGTTGTGGAAAGACCTGAACCCTTATAGGATTCGTTGTCAGAAAAAGAAAAAAAAAGAAAAAATTTCTCTAGAAACCTTAAGTTTAAAGGATATGTCTGTCCTTAGGAAGGTCACCACTGTACCCTGTAAAGAGCATCTATCTGTTTCCCCTCCAGAACATCCCATGGAGATGCCCCGAGTCACATTGGTGTCTTCTCTGTTGATGCACATACATAGCCAGAGTCTTTATTCAAACGCCCTTCAGGAAACACCAGAAAACGGAGTCTGTGCACTGAGACATACCTTCTGCTGTTCCAGTCCCATCCTCCTCTGTACTGCCTCAATACAGCTTTTCCAAAGCATAAGTCCTGTTGCCTTTCAGTGTCTTAAAGAGAATAAACAATCAACTTCCCAGTGGGAAAAAGCAATTAACAAGAAAATAATTTATTTTTTTTAAATTGTCAGTCCCTACACATTTCAATAATCAGGTCAAGAGGTAAATGGGCTTTGAAATTATAAAAGGAAAAAAAAAAATCCTTCCACAGACTGAAAGGAAAAAGCTCTTAGAAAAAATATGCTTCCTCCACAAATCTGGAAAGCAACATAAAGAATTTAGCTGAGCTCAGCATAGTTTCATGTAACTTTCTTAAATTATTAAGGGTGGCTATTTTTAATAAAAACAATCTCCAGAATAAAATGCAAGTTATAAAAATAGGAAAAAATGCAACTGTACAAATTCAGTGATACCTTGTGATAGGACAAGAGGTAATGGTCACAAACTAAAACACAGAAAGTTCTACCTCAACACAAGGAAAAAACTTCACTGTGAGGGTGACAGAGCCTGGCACAGGCTGCCCAGAGAGGTTGTGGAGTCTCCTTCTCTAGAGCCTTTCAAGACCCACCTGGATCTGTTCCTGCGTGTTCTGCCCTGGGTGATCCTGCTCTGGCAGAGGGATTGGACTCAATGATCTCCAGAGGTCCCTTCCAAACCCTACCATTCTATGAAATCCCTGGGAGCAGGCGTTTGCAAACAATTGCTGAGCTCACACAAGCCCTTGAAAATTACACTGAAACCATCCGTTTTCTTCATGCCGCCAGGACATAGCTAATTAGAAATTAAGATCCTGTTTTCAGCATCCTTTTTTTAACCAGTGTTGGTGATGCAGTCAGAATAACTATACTCACATGTGTGGTAAACTTACTGCGATCAAACAGCGGCCCTGAAAGAGAAATCATCACCCTTACCTTTATTATCTTAAAGAACAATGTTTTAAATACCCAGTCTTAGAGTCATAGAATGTATTGGGTTGGAAGGGACCTCCAGAGGTCATCTAGTCCAACTCCCCCGCAATAAGCAGGCACAGCTCTAACTAGGTCAGGCTGCTCTGAGCCTCATCAAGCCTGGCCTTGAATGTCTCCAGGGATGGGGCCTCCACCACCTCTCTGGGCAACCCATTCCAGTGATGTATCACCCTCATATTAAAGAGTTTTTTTCTAATATCTAAACTAAATCTACCCTTTTCTAGCTTAAAGCCATTCCTTGCCCTGTCACTACAAACCCTTGTGAATAGACCCTCCCCTGCCTTCTTATAGGCCTCTTTCAGGTACTGGAAAGTGCTACAAGGTCCCCCTCAAGCCTCATCTTCTTCAGGCTAAACAACCCCCACTCTCTCAGCCTGTCTTCATAGGAGAGGTGCTCTCGAATAAATAGAATCTTGAATAAACAGAACCAAAAAGATGGGGATGATCTTGGTTTTAGTCTAGACCAGGTACATGGAAGGGAAGAGCAAGTTCATACAAGAATTAATAGGCTTTATGAAGCAAGGACTAGGAACTTTCAACTTGTGCAAACCACATTCAGCCAAAGCCCTGCTCTCCTTCAAGCAGCACAGGTACCAATACACAGATCATTAGTGCATCTAATGGTATCTAAGCACCTTTCCCCCCTCCCGTCAACTTTTTCCTCATAAATTAAATGCAAAATCACTGAAATGCAGAGTTAGAGATCATCAGTTTAAATGCTTAAAGGGTTGTGTATATATAAAGACAAAGATACTAAAACAAATTAATTTTAAGAGACTGTGCTTTGTGCAAAACAACATTCTCATGTCTGGTTGAAAAGCCTTCTGAAGACGAGTGATTTCTTCATTTCCTTTATCATTGGTGTGAGCAAAGCTTGTACAATACGCAAGGAAAGGGAAGAGATGATTTACCAATAGCACATAGGAAACACACAACACGATGAGTCCTTGACATTCACAACCAAGACAGAAACTTCATCTGGATTTCAACTGAACTGGTCTCAAACCCTGAAGTAGCGTCCTTTTCTTTACCTAGACTGTCAAGCCAATGTGCCACGTGTGGTTCTGATGAAAAACACGAGTGATAATCTGCAGCCTACCCACAGACACCACTGATCTCTTCCCAAGTCCTAGGTAAGCTGTCGACACCCAGCATCCTCACCCTGTTTGACTCTGCAGTCACACGCTGATCAGCAGGGATGGTGCAGAACCAAGAGACACATCTTCCAGGTAGGCATGAGACTGCTCACTCCCCACATTTCCTGGTCCACAAAACTTGTGTGCAGGATACTGAAGGACATTCAGAGTGCAGTGAAGCAGTACTGCTTACAGTAGTCACTGGAACTTTACCATAGTGCCACAACTGCAGTTTATTGGCCCACTGGCCCCAGCTGGTCACTACCAAGAGGCTACCTTAAGGCAAATGAAGGGTGAAGGATGTGACTGACAAACTAGGTCAGTCTTTGCTTTGCTCCTTTGCAAGAAGAGCAAAGGATGGCTCTTCCACAGAGGGTGTGTAAAGAGTGTTTCAGAGCTGCTCCCTTCCCATCAGTGATCCGAAGCGTTTTGCGGGAGGCATAACCAGCTGTCAGCAGTGCTTGGCAGCAAAAAGAACCCTACATCTACCAGGAGGTTGGTATACTGAAAAGTAATCACATTTTAACAGAAACAGGACAGGCTAGTGTAGCATAGAATAAAATCCATCCATCATAATGAAAGCATTGTAAGAATCCTAATTGATAACAAATACATTCTGTTAATCTCATTAAGACATCTAAATATGGACTCTTTTAAGGTACTCTTGTCTTAGAAGGTATAAACTCTTAACAGGGAAGGGGGAAAACCCCAAATGTTTTTTAAAAGTTTATTTATAGCCCTGAAAGAACAGTTATTAAACAAAGTCAACAAATACAGTAGTTAATATTGCAGTAACAATTAAATAACATATTGGGATTAAATTACACATAAGGCAACATTAAAATCTTAAGACAGTTAAAAAAATAAAAAGAAAGCTTGCACCTACTTCCATGTCCATCGACAGTGTTCGGAGCAGAGAGAAAAGTGGACCAGAGACATTTATTCAATTCCAGCTAGAGAGACCCTTAATCTCCTTACTCCCTTCCCATCCTCTCTGCTGCAGGGACTCAGTCTCTCCCATCTGCTCTATCCACAGCTCTGCACCTCCTTGCACCAGAGGAAAGCCTACAATTAGTCTTGTTAACACCCAAGACAGTACAGTGCACATTCCCCACATCATGGTTGCTTTTAATGAGAAGCCTGGGTTTTTTTATGTTAACAAGAACATCCCAGAAGTCACATGTTCCCTCTGGTACACTTGCATCTCAGCCACAAACTGCTCGGCTCCATATACTCAACTAACCACACCACTGCATGTGACATTACATTATATATCACATTAATATTTGATCCTGACTCAGGATCTTATGCTGGGACCTGACAGATAGCAAGATATATATGAATCTTACCATTTTTAAATGCAACCCTTCCCATCAGTTACTCAAACTCTGATTGGTCTGTCTGCACTATGGATACAGCAGGGTTGAACAGCCCTACAGCAAGTCTTAACCACACTGATCTTCTCCCATCAGGGGAACAAAATACCACTTGTATTTTTTAATTTTGCAGACATATCCACCTGACATCGTTAGAAAAATAATGCCCAACCCAGTAAGACACAAAAACAGAGCACAGCCATCTTTTTGTGATTCTCCTCTTCTGCCAGCTCTATCTCTGACCCATCTCACAGCAGTGGGGCATAAGAAACCTCACCACATAACAATGAAGCTGCTTCGTGGGGAAGTGGACACTTCTCAGCCTTGGAGGTAAGGTCACATAGCAGATGCTGGGACGTGTCAGGGTAACTTCTGGAATGGGCCAATTTTTGTGTGCTAAGCTGAAAGTTTGGAAATCATCTCCCAGTAGGCTAAATTGGACAAATTTTGTAACATGTTATAAACTATTTTCATTTATCAATAAAAGTGAACCAATAACTTAAAATTAGTTATTTCTTTTTTCTATTAAAAATCCCTATTTTTTTCACAAGTTCTTTTACTGCCTAGATTGTGCCATACAAAAGAAAAAAAAAAAAAAAAGGAAAGAAAAGCTCCCAGTTTCACTCTGGCACAAGGAGTTTCACAAAGTCCATTGCCAGCAACGGACAAAGAAATCACTGGTGTGACTTTTCTCGGCCAAGCCTCATCATGATTTCATTTGATCAGTGAGCCAGATGCACTCAGACTGGGTGCATCACTATTACAGTGTTTACAGCGTCCACGGCTCCTAATACATTTTACCTGGGAAATGCATCTAAATTTCCTTGCCTGGAATATTTCCTTGCATTTTAAACCCTAGCTATTCTTATGCTTATAGTTAGAGGGATTTATTTCTTTCTGTGATGAATCAGTTAACATAATTTACTCAACACAATTTTTTTACTACCACACAAGAACTGAACATAAAAGATGAACTGCCATACTGCAGCACCCTGCGCAACACAGCATGTTGCTGGTACCACACCAATTCCTAGAAGCTAGTGAGTTGCAGCAGCAGATGCTGCGAGACCCCAGCCCTGCTTCCTCTCCATCATCAACAAAAAAGAGCCTCTACTGTTCTCTGCTGTGCTGGCCTCTCTCAGCAGGAAGTTGTTTTTGTCATACCTTGGCTACCAGTCCCCAAAATGTAATTATCACTGTCACTATATAAATACTGAAGTTATCTGAAGATTACTTCTTTCTTCTGCCAGCAATGTTTGTGAATGTATGCAAAAAAAACTTTATTCAAGGTCCTCCAACTATACCCTATCTGTCCCAGGTCCTGCCCCACTGGAACATAATAAAACCACACTAAAGTAATGGTTGTTCTTTTACAGAATTATTTGGCACATTTTACTACAGTTGTCTCTTTGTTAAACCATTGGGGAAGCGGAAGCACACAGACTGTAGTGCTCTATGCAGCCAGAGGCACAATCTCTTCTTCTACTTGCTCCAGTAACACTCCAAGAACTCAACTGCTCAAGCTGCTCACTGTCCTTCAGAGGGAGGCACTTTTTCTTGCATTGAACACTGACCTCCAGCCATTCGAGCTGGTACAATGTCTTTAGTGAGAAAGGACTGGTGCAACACATCACATCTCCTCTGTGATCTAGCCGGTCAAACAAGCCCCATGAATGTCTGAGGGCACCGTTCTCCACCTCAGCTTTTGTCTTCTCAGAACAGTGCTTTGGCATTTCCAGGTGTCCGTAATCCTCTGTTTGAATCATATTTTAAAAATTCTGCATCTTCAGTGTCCTCAGATTGGCTTATTGTTCTTCTGATTTCGTTAGTACAAATTGAGTACATACAAAATTGGAAAAAATAGCTCTAACACTTAAACTCTGACATTGCAATAGGTTGATGCATTATTTGCTTGGGGAGAGAAATTACAACATATACAAAAATGTATTTGATACAAAGAAGAGAAATGTAAATAAAAAAAAGTCAAAGGCACCAGCATAACTTCCAAAGCCTGAGTCACAGCATAGATACAATACATGTTTTTGAACCACCCACCACACCAAGCACGTTATCCCTTAAGATTCTGGCCAGCAAGTCTAATAGGGGAAAAAAAAGAGCAGACAGGAAGACAGCTGGAATTTCTTGCTTGCCCTGACTATAGCTGATCATTTGATCATAAATAAAGTGTCCGATCCCTACTTACATCCATAAACTGACATCCAAATGTTGACCAATCATTAAGTTTCTACAAAGAGGCCACATCTTTGATTAAAGGTCCACAGAGCACAGGCATATGAGAAACAGCTGAATATCTTCCCCCTCACTCCATACTCATCTTAAAAAGTGAAAAACATCTCAATACATTACAATTTCTTAAGTATCCAAGTTGTCCTTTCTACAGTACAGTGACAGCTAATCCATAAAAGAAATGAGGGGCAAGATGTACCTTCACATTTGTCACACTTGCTGTGAATCTAGTCTTATGGGAGCTTACTAGAGCAATTTAAAAGTAAACAGGTAAAGGGGAGGAAGAGGAGAGTGAAAGAGATCAGCAGGTAAAATTAGTACTGCTCTCTGAAAGCTTGAATCTGTCATTCAAGTATTGAAAGTACCCAGATAGGTACAATGAATAGGAGCTGTTACAGCAAAGTTGTTAAAAACTCTTAAAACCTCGGGCACATTAAGTGGCATTTCTGGACTGTTGGGGGAGGAGGAGTGGAAAGGCCAGTAATTCAGTCCAACTCCTCCTGGAACCCAGAAAGGAATTACTAGAGTCACCACAATTTATTCTGGGTGTCTTCTGAATGAGAGTTTCTTCCCTTTTGCAGATGTTTCCCCCTCTCCCCCAAACACTTCCCTCCCCCCAACAATTGTAACAATTTCATATATTATAAAGATTTTTAAAATACAAACAAACAAAACCAAGGGACAAAGGCTGTGGCAATAATATTAGCGGTTACTCTTCATTGCTTCTTTGGCTGCCAAGATCAGTGGCGTCAAGCTAGACAGAGGTTTGGCCAGTTTCAAGAAGGGGTGCTGCCAGGAAGAAACAGAGTAAATTGAAGAAAGACAGTTTTAAAAGCCAGTAAAAGCCATATATCTACACAGTTTCTTACATAAAAAGCAATACAAATGCTATCAATGCCCAGCTCCCGAAGGGCCAGATCCAGAGCATCTTAAACCTGATAATCATTCCTCCTTATTTCAAGAGCCTGGGGCTTTCCTTTTCCAATAATTCACTACAAAGAGGTTTTCTGCTGAAACACCTTCTCTCAATTTAATGGCTCCCTTTAATGGCTCTACTACAGTAAGTTCAGAAGTTGCTGAGTGCTTTAGCAGTGGTAGAGTGAAGGCATGGATTATTGACAGAAAGACTTCAGAGCACATATTGCAATCTTCAATCACTGTAGTTCTTAAAAAAGCTACAAGTAAGGTAATCTGTGGTAAAACCACACTGTAGCCTGACACCCTCTGTTTTGTCTCCTTCTGAGGACTCTAGTGGAGAGCTGTTGGTATTGCAGACTGTGAAAAGCAGTTGACTCTCACCTGTAGCAATTCTTTGGCTGATCCTCTTTTCTCTACATCCATCTCCAAACATCTGTTCAAGAAATCCCGGAATATGGGGGAGAGTTTCTCAGGGTTCTGCAGCTCTGGTGTGCCATTAGTTGCTATTAAATATAAAGCCTGTAAAATGAGGAATATTGTATAACCGAGCGAAATCTTTAAAAGATGCTAAACTGACCTGCCTAGTGGCAGTCCCTTGGTCTAAATGAGAAAGGGCTCTTCAGCCTACTTATCTCCCTAATGGTATGAAAAACTGTAAAAATGTCACAATTATAGGAAATTATGGCTGCTTCTTGCCAATAGCAAAATAACATTAAAATCTTTTTGCAACAGATACTTACCTTGGAAAAGGAAATAACAGATTCTGACACAAGCACAATTTTTCATAAATGAATGGATTTACTTTCCCTAAACTATCACAGAAGACTAAGTTCAAAGTCCAGAGTTTTAGTTATGAGCAGATAACTCATCTTGTAAACAGAAAAATAAACAGAGTAGGGCTGACTGCAGGTTCAAGACAGCTGTCTTCCTTTTGGAGGAATTTTCTGGCACTTGCTTTTTAAATTTCATTTTCTCCTTAATAAAGATATTATTAATGAACTATCACTGAAAACACTGTCGTAACAACATACAGCCTGCACGCAATTCTAGCCACATCTGTGCTTCTTACCCTCAGGGGGTTCTCGTTGAGGTATGGTGGTTCTCCTTCCACCATCTCAATGGCCATTATGCCCAGAGACCAGATATCCACTTTAGGGCCGTATGCTTTCCGTGTGACCACTTCAGGAGCCATCCAGTAAGGAGTGCCAACCATAGTGCTGCGCTTGCTCTGCTCTGGGGTGATCTGAGCACAGAAACCAAAGTCGGCTGTAGGATAATAGAATTATTAAAAGTTAAATTGGTGCACCCCAAGGAAGTGGGCTTCCTAGAAGACCTCTCTATTACTAGTCTATACATTTTACACTTCTACACTAGACAGGAGCTTGGGGGGGGATGTGTCTTCCCCAATCCCTTACATTCTCCAGATTACAAAATCCAATGTGCAAGATAGGTAAAAACCTGTAAGTGTTTAAGCAGGGCAGAGTACCATGGAATGAAGATAATGTTTTTTGTCCTCTGGAAAAGGACATAAGTATTATTCTCTAAAAGAAGGCTATTTTGCCCAGTCCTTTCTTCAAGAATCCTAGACCGGTAACAGCCAAAAAAAGTAATCAAGCAGAATACAGAAAGGAAATGTTCTGCATGTGATACAGCCTGAACTAGAAAAATCAAACCTACAAGCCATGGTTGCTGCCCTGCTAAACAGATTTTATCTGTGCAGCTATTGAGTACATTACACAGCTATCTGGCCATCAAATAGAGGTACTACAGCTGACAAAAGACAAGGAAACAAGGCTTTGTGTAAGTCAAGTGCTATCCCACTCAGGAAAAGGAACCTGGGCAAACAAACCTTTCCATAAGGTAACTACAAAAAAGAACAATCACAATCAAGAAAACAAGAAGTCACCTATTCCTATAGCCTTAGGTGCAGCAGCCATGCACGTTCCATCATGCTACATTACCCAGCTGCAGCACTCTCATTTCCCAGGCATGTAAGGCATCAATAAGAACATACTTAAGCCTTACTTAAGAGACACATATTACTTTATCACTGACAGAAAGAGAGGGTGTGAAAGAGAAAATTAATTAATTTAAAATTCTGAGTAGTAGAAGTGTCATGTCAAGCAGTGCTAACCAAAGAGCCACAATCACAAAAGTGCCAAGTTGTACTGAGAGGACAACTTCACAAAGAACTACTCCCACCCTGATTGTTAATATGCTGCCTCAAAAAACCAAACCAAACTAAAAAAAACCAACCAAACAAAAAACCTACACCAAAACAACAACAAAAGAAGTCTAACCCTTAAGAGTCACTGAGTTCCTTGCCAGCATTTCCTGGCCTTTATTAAGGTGTCATACTCCTCTCAAAGCACAACTTATTTCAATGAACACACCAGAGAGGCAGTAGCAGTGTATGTCTCCTGACCTACCAACAAGGCCTCCAGCATCATGCCACCAGCAAGGAGAGAAAAGAGGCAAGATGCAGAACACAGTTTCACCAATCAGTAGTTTTGTAAGGTATGTTGTGGTGACAGGCAGACTGGTATCTCTTACTTCTCCTGTCACCAGTTTCCCAGAGGACAGACTCCCCCAGAAAAGGGGAAGAGGTTGAAAAGATGATGCAACATCTTCCACCCTCCACCCTCAGTAACTGCCAGAAGCTCTATAATCACATGGCCAAAAAAGTCTCAACACTGACTACAAACCTCCCCCCTTTAGATAGGACATTTTTACAGCTGACTCCTGTTTTCTCCTATTGCTCCTTCCTCCCCATCTCCCCCAGTCTCCTGAGGCTCATATTTCTTTACACAGGCTGATAACCCAGAGTCCTTTTGCCACTCTGCTTTGATTTGATGGTCCTTAGATTTTCGAGCCTTCTCCAGCTAACTCTTCTAAGCAACATCCTCTACTATAACTATTGACCTATTTTCAGCCTCCGAATCCACACACTTTGTGCACAAACACATCACACTCTTAAAAAAATCCTGAAACCTATACAAGCAAGCAGTGCAGACACAATGCTGGTAAGTAAATCAGGTTGCTCATGATCTTCACACTTAATCTCATAAATACTGTAAAGCTGCAAACCATCTAGACTAAGGAACATTGCTGACATACAATTTCACACTATTTCAAACTCCTACTCAACTGTAAAATCACCATTCCTTAACCCTTTAGACATTTTATGCCTTGCACATTGCTATACACCAAGAAGTCAGATAATACACTCCTCGCAAAAGTCCTGACAGCTTCTTCAAGGGGTTTCACATTTTTATTGCCACACACGTTTACACACACCAGAGACTGACTTACTGTACACAAGTCCATGCATGCATAACAATTACCTGAAAAGCAAGTAGTTTCTTTTGTCATTTCATGATTATATTAATGAAAGTATGTTACACTTTCAGTCCAAGAAAAGGAGACCCAGTGCAGGCACAGCACAAGACTAGACTGCAATATAAATGGTTAATAATGTACAATTTTCTTGTTAGTGATATTCTAATGAAAAGGGCAAAATATTAAAAGCAAGTCATGACAACCTGAAGAGACTAACTAACAAAGCAACTGCAGTTAGCGGCAACTTTTCTCTTGCAATCGTTCAGATTTTTGCTTCACTGTAGTGCCAGTTACTTCATATTTACCAACATATTCATGTGTAACAGGTTTGCTTCAGTATCCTTCCAGTCTAACACGTTCACAGCCTTAGTGCCCTGAGAGCCCTCAGAATTTCAATACCTGCTATCTGCAAGTTATGTATTTTATAATACAGAATTTCTACCACTACACATCAATAAAAATTCTCCTCAAATTTCCCTGCCATCTCTCCTGACAACACTTTCCAAGTCAAAGTTCACCAGGAAAGGGATAACCGAATAATAAAATAATTGTTGAGTACTCACTCAGTTTAACTGACCCATCCATTCCCAACAGCACATTATCACTCTTAATGTCCCTGTGGATGACCTGGTTGGCATGTAGGAACTCAAGTGCTTGCAAGCACTGGATGGGGGAAAAAAAAAAAGCAAATATTCAAGCATATGGAAACAGAATATATGTATGTGAACACAAATTAGAAAGCCAGCACCGACTACAAAAACCTAACCGGTATTATTTAATATAACCAGCAGAGGAAGCTCTTGCGCTAAAAAAATACTCTCCATTTAAGTACAGAATTTTCTCTGCTGTCTTAAGAAATCCATAAATTAAAACTCCTCACCACATAGCCATCACCCAAGATGCTCTCAAAAATCACAAATGTTAATTTTGGTACTTTTCACATATGCTACAGAGGAACCATAAAGAAGGGACAGTTCTTTAGACTTAAATCTCACCAGGAGGAATTGGCAAGACATCATTATCAACATGCATGCAACTTCTCCCACAGTGAAGGCTGTAAAACATGTCAATTATGAAATTTACTAACACTGTTTTTCTCATATTTTTAAATTAACACTCTCTCAGACTTAGTTGCTGCCTAAAAACACAATTAAATTTTCCACTGCTATTTGAGAATAAAAAGGAGGGGTGAAAATAGTATTTTTTACACTTTTCATATAAGCATAACTGTCCTGGTTTGAGTGAGAACAGAACTAATTCTGTTCAGTGATTTTGTATTCCAGCTCAGTTCTTCTCACTGACAGCACTTTCTGAAGCCAGCAGCTGTTTTCCCAGGCAGTGGCTGCTTCTGTCAGTGATAACACCTGGTGTTTAGAGTGAGGACTGAGGATGGGTGTGCAGACCAAGGCTACTGCTGAGCCTTGTTGGGGGTGCAGAAAGTGAAAGGCTGCACCTGCAGGAAGGAGCAGCCAAGACAGGTGACCCCAAACGGACTGGTACGTCATATTCAGTGTAAAGCTGAGGGATCAGGAGGGTCTTGTCCCTCTCTTTGCCCTCTTGTCCTGCTTTGCCAGCTTTGCTTGGGTCCCCTTCTGGTTTCTTCCTCAGAGTATCCCAGTGGGACTCTCATCAGGACTCTGATTCTGATCTGTATGTTCTTGAATCCAGCATCAGAAGCCAGCTCCTGAACACAGCACCAGTCTGCTGCTGGGCCCAGTCTGGGACTCTCCCAGCTCCTGCTTCACAGTGTCACTGGTGACGGTGACATAACTGACAATGACGGGTTGGGGCTGATACTGATTTTGTGTAGATATATGTATGCATATATTCAATTATTATTTTAATTTTCATTAAAGCTGTTCTAGTTCCCTTTTCTAATTGCTGAGTCTCTCTCCCTTATTCCCTTTCTATGGGGAGGGAGGGGGAGCTAATAGAGAGCAGCTGTATGTCTATTGGGCAGTCCTGACCCTAAACTGTGACAAGAATATTTACCATTTGCAACCTGGTGTCATATAGTCTCCAGCAAGGCTTTTTTTGTGCTTTCATTTGCTTTAGCAAAGCAGCACTGATTTGCAGAATAAAGTGTATCTAACATACTGGGCAGCAGTTTTCATGAAGTACCCTAGAATCATAGAATCACAGAA
>VYZU01046416.1:2176-17679 GCA_013401355.1 Ceyx cyanopectus
AGGTCAAGATGTCATAAACTCACCATCACAACTGGGTCCAAAAGAAAAAGTAGATGGGTCATTGTTGTGGGTGACTCTCGGCTGAGGGTCCAATATGCTGTCCTGACCCACTTCACAGGGAAGTCTGCTGCCTTCCTGGAGCACAGGTTAGGGACATTTTTGACAAACTGCCTGGCATAATAAATTATTACCCCCTTTTAGTATTTCAGGTGGGCAGTGATGAAGTGGGTAGAAGGAGCCCAAAATAAATTTTAAAAGACTTTAGAGCCTTGGGACAGATGCTAAAGGGATCAGGAACATAAGTTGTGTTCTCCTCTATCCCTTCAGTGTCAAGAGTGAATGAGGAAATCAAGAGGAAAAGACAACAGGTTGACAACAAGTCAACTCATGGCTCTGGGACTGGTATTACCAGCAGGGCTTTGGGTTTTTTGGTCATGGGCTATACAAGACACCTGGCCTGCTGGTGGCAGGAGGGATGCACTTATTTCAGAGGGGGGAAAAGGATTCTGGGGCAAGAATTAGCAAGGCCCATTGATAGGGCTTTAAACTAGATATGAAGGGGGAAGGGGAGATAACTGAGCCTATTGGCCTTTAAGATAATCAGAGGGTCTACCCTTAAGGCTGAAGACTTCATTCTTGACTCCAACCCTGAAGTATTTATACACCAAATCATGTAGCATGGGGAATAAACAGGAGGAGTTATAAATCCATGTGTGGTCACGGGGTTATGACCTGGTGGCAATTAGAGATACATGGTGGGACTGTTCACATGACTGGAATGTGGTCACGAATGGCTATGCCCTTTCAGGAAAGACAGGTCATCAAGGCGAGATGGTGGAGTTGCTCTTTATGTGAGGGAGCAACTGGTATGTCTTCAGTTCTGTCCAGGGGTGGATGAGGGGTGAGTTGGAAGCTTATGGGTGAGAATTAAGGGACAGGCTAGCATGGGTGATACAGTTGTGGGTGTCTATTACAGGCCACCTGTTCAGGTAGTTGATGAGGCCTTCTATAGGCAGCTAACAGCATCCTCGTAATCACAGACCCTGGTTCTCATGGGGGATTTTAACTATCCAGATATTTGCTGGAAGGGCTATTCAGCCAGCCAGCCACGGTCCAGGAGGTTACCTCCAGTGCATTGATGATAACTTCTTGATGCAAATGGTGGAGGAGCCAGCCAGGAGGGGAGGAGTGCTGGATCTTATCCTCACCAACAAGGAGGGTCTGGCTAAAGCAGTGAAGGCTGAGGGCAGCCTTGGCCTTTGTGATCATGAGATGGTGGAGTTCAAGATCTTGTCTGGCAGGAACATCATACATCTTATGCCAGATAACATTGCCAGCTGCAACACTGCTGAATTGGGAAGCCAATCTCCATTAGTGAGTGTCCCTTGTCATGCAATACAATTCCTGTAGTTTCACTGGGTTATGGAACAACTGAAAGTGTATTGAAACAAGAAAGTTTGCACTATTTCATTTGAGAAGATGAGTAATCACAACCTTTCTGCTTAGTGCTTCATGGCTGGAAGAAAATTAGGTTCACTTTCCATAGGTTTAAACTGGGGAAAAAAAAAAAAAAAAGGTAACGCTTTAAACCTCAGCCTCAATATTCAGAAACACAAATACACTCTTTATAAGTAGTCCTGTTTGAAAGCAAAGAGATGGTGACCAATATGTCTAGGAGGTACATGACTGCTTAGGGCCATGGCATCCCATCTGAATGGATGTTTCCAGTCAGTAAATCCACTACAACTACTTTGGTTTCCACCATCTTTGTCACCTCATTTCCCCAAAGATGTAGAAGGGGTAATAAGGCCTGAATGCAGCTCTCAGTGGTCAGGACAATTCTAACAGTGGAAGAGGAACATCTTGACTGTCTTTGGGCCAAGCTGTATTATAAACAGTGCCAGAACCATTCACAAAGTCTTCAAAATTACCATATGATTATGTGAGCAAATATTTGTATTGAAAAATGCTGTTAGACATTATTTGCAAAGTGCTGTTAGTCATTATTTGCAGTTCATTTTCTCTTATTTGTTCTCTGTCTTTTAAATAACAAAAAAAGAGAAAGCCAAGATGACAGCTCACAGTATTCACATCCAGGAGCAGGAATTACACCATTTTTTGTTCCAGCAAACACTTTAGCAGCATAAAGCCAGCCCCTGCAGCTCCCCAGGAAATGCTGCAGCAAAGGCAGCTTATGCCAGGGAGAAATTTGGCCTCTTGCTTGCAGCCACACTGCTGGGTGTGACTGCTATGACACGGACAGTGCCTGAGCATTTACCATTAAAACCTCCATGCCTGTCCTGGTTGTGCTTGTGCAGAGAGTTTTTCTGAATTTACATACTGAGGCAGAGAAACAAGAACCAGTTCCCTGCTTTCAGGCCTCCCTGGATTGGGGACTTTCCCTACTTCATTTCTATTTGGCACCTAATTTCAAGGCCTGATCTTGTCAACAGCTGTTGCTCAAGTTCAGGGTTTAGCACCATTAATCATATCAGAGGCTGTGGTGTTACCTATAGCAGTAAATACTGCAGCTGGTGGCAGCTGTCTGCTGAAAGAGGCCCTGAACATGTTTGTCAATGAAGGGTTTATACCTGCCTGTGTAAGTGCAAGTCTCCCTGGGCACAAAGACATGAGAGCAACTATTAAACAGCAGAAGAGCTCTATGATAATGCTGGCACCCAGACTTACCTGGGCATCTTTGCCTCAAAAAAATCCACCTACAAATTAAATTTCCAGCAGCCTGTTTCTCCTTGTGCCTTTGGCTGTGTTGAAAGTAACATGTACCATATACTGCAGGAAGGACTGGGCAACATCCGGGGAGAGCCAGCACTTTGGTATAAAGAAGCTGAACAAAAATATGATTTTACTCCTTTTAGCAGACAGGTCTTAGCAAACAGAGGGAACCAGGACTCATTGCCTGGATCTGGCACCTTTTGTATCAGAGTCACTTCTGCCTATCCTAACAACCTTCCTGCTTTCAGGACATGAATCAGTAAGAGCTGGCTCCTTCCAAAATGACAGCTGTTTACCCCAGAAAAAATGAGACAGCAGATATTAGAATCACAGAATGTTAGGGGTTAGAAGGGACCTAGAAGATCATCTAGTCCAACCCCCTGCCAGAGCAGGATCACTTAGACCAAGTCATCCAGGAACACATCCAGGCAGGTCTTGAATGTCTTCAGAGAAGGAGGCTACACAACCTCCCTGCGTAGCCTGTTCCAGTGCTCTGTGACCGCCACTGTGAAAAAGTTTTTCCATGTGTTTACCCTAAATTTCTTGAGCTCCAGGTTACTCCCATTGCCTCCTGTCCTGATATTAGTTTAACTTAAGCATTCTGGAAGCATTCCAATTTTAACAGAATTCCCCCAAGGCAGAACACCTCCCAAGAAGGCAGAAGCAACTCAGGGTAGACATTTCTGCTCTGGCACCTGCTGCCCTGTATTTGATCGGACAGGGGAGACCAGCGATATATGGATCTACACCAAACCCCTCCTGAATCACAGCAAACTCTTCCATCTTGAGATACTATGATACTATCTATGAGATACTTTTGCCTTTACATGGTCACTTGCGGAGAAGGAAAAAGGATCTTGTTTCTGTAGACAATATCAACCTACTGCAAGTGTTCATGCAGAGAACAAATGGGCGTTTCTGTGTAAAAAGATTTCAAACATACTTGACAAAGAAAAGAGAAGAATCCTAAATTTGTAGAAATTCTTGCCTCAACAGAAATAATGTTAATATGGCAACAGTATTTACCAGTAGTGTCTCCTCTGATTCATGCATTAATGTGACTATTAATAATGCTCTGTTAGAAAAATCCATCCATGTAGGAGGAAGGATTATGTGAAGACTTAAGCAATTTCTTGGTTTGGTGAAATATGGGTAACATTTGTGTTGTGTTTTCAATTCCTATTTTCATGTGATTTTCCATTTCCACTTTAATAATAATGTTTATGACTTAAAAAAATATCTCACTTCTACAATTGGAGTGACCTTTTATATTACAAATTAAAAAAAATAATAAAATAAGCAACTGATTCAGTTTATAGTTGACAATAAGTACTGCTGCTTTCACCAGTTTAGGTTGGTCCCCATTACTTCAAGTTTACTCATGGGGAAACTGACACGGGGGAAAGAAAACCACTTGGCACTTTCAGCAGGCCAGGCCAGAGTCTGGAAGCAGTACCAGGGATGCTGTGCTTGTTAAGGGGATGCTATCAATCTTCCTTAGGAACAAAATATGAGTCATGAAAAATGTAATTCACTGCATCATTAGCTATTTCTTAGTTTTTCTTCTCTCAGTCACCTCAAAATAGTGAAAATTAACTCTGAGAAGAGTTAATTTTATATTCTTCACTTTGATATTACAAAAATGCCCTTTTCTTTAGAAAGATGTGGTTTGTAATTAATGGACTTTGGTACAGATTCAATGGGACATCTTTTTCCTCAAGTTTCATACTTGGTCCCACTGAGACATTTCCTGTTTTAGATGCCATATGTATTCCTCTTAATTTTGTACTTTCTGAGAGCATTTGCATTCATTGGGGACTAGTGTCATGTAACACTTGACTTTAATATTAACAGCTACTTTTTATTCTGGCTTAATTTAGAGAATATATTCTCTGTGGAAAAGTCCTCATGCCTTGTTTTACAATAGACTCCTGGAATATTTCATTATTCCTATCTCCTTGTTCTGCCTCTTCCAAAAACTCACATTAATATTTCCTAAAATACTATAGGAACTACCTAGCAATTTCAAGCAGGAAGATTTTCCTGGCCCAGTCTACTAAGTGACATCATGCTTATCCTTAAAAAGTCAAAGCAATACCACATTAAACACCTAAACCTTTTAAAGTAGAAATAGTCCATTCACCCAGCACTCCTATCAGGTCTGACAGAGACAGGGAAAAAAGCAAGTTCAGCATTACATCTGTAATCTTACTGAGGCCATTGCTTCTCAGAAATCAATCTGTACCTATGCAGACAACACAGATTTTCTTGTTGGAGGGTTTAAGGATATCCTTGAAATAAATAATACATGCAGAAAACTCTTATATCCTTCATGCTGCAGCGAAGTGGTGGAGAGCAAGCAAATGGATAACCCAACTGCCATACCAGAGCAAAGAGACAAGACCTCAATGTGATAGGCTGAGGGAAGAAATAGCAGCACTTCTCCCAAGAGTTTAAACATTTTCAGTGAAATCTGAAAAGCAAGGACAGCAGTTAAAAAAAAAAAAGAATAAGAAAAAAGATATGTTGAAATAATAGTTGAACACTGCATCTTACTTGACTTGAGATTCTTTTCTGCTGTTAAGGTGCTGTTTGGCAATGTTTTCTTGCAATGTTTGCAAGAACAAATATCTTGCATTTTCAACCCACACAGACTAGAAGTATCTCAGATGAAAAGAAAAACTCTTTTGTGCACATGAGCTCAAAAACTGGGAATTCTACAAGCACTGCAGACAAAATGGGCTGAGGTCACAAAGCAAGTCCATGGTGACGAGGCAGGTCCAAGGTTTGAGAGGCTGAGTTTGCACATCAGGGTTCAGATCAATGGTGTGTGCTGCCAAAGCATGGCCCCAAGTAAGGACTCAAAATATTACTCCACTGCTTTCTGTCCAAAGAGGAGGCCAAGAAACAAGAAAGAATTGAACCCACAGACAAGTATCAAGTTATTCATCATGCATGACTTACCACCAGTGGTAGGGTGGCCCTGCAGGCAGGAAGTTGATGCCAATGTTTGTCAGGCTCTAGGAAGCATTCTCCCATCCTGATCGGGTCAGCAAGGCAGATCCAGCTCCCATTGCTTCTCCTCTGCACACCTGGCACTCAGTTTTGGTCATCTGGAGATGGAATGAGGTCTGCCATCTTCTGCAGACCTCAGAGAACATCCTCCCTATTGGGGCAAACATTCCTTCATAAGAAGTGATCCTTATTCTTTCAGTAAAGTCATTGTTGTCCAATTGTTGTCCATTGTTTAATATAAAAAAACCCAGATGCTTAAAGTCTTCAGTCTGCTCTGTTGTCACCCTTGATGAAAGGAAACCTTTTTCTTCCAGGTTTTGAAATAGTTTTCTATTCCCTTTGCAAGACCTTGGTCTACAGATCAACTAAAGAAACCAACCAACCAACCAAACAAAAAAACAGCTGCCTTATTTTTTCTTCTTTAAAAGATTACTCCCCTCAAGATTGTTTTCCACTTGTGATGGACTTGATTTTCACAGCTCACTAATACCAACCAGTGCCAAGCATGAGTCACCTGAGATGGTTTTTAAGGTTATCTGGATATCTCAGATCCTGTTCTACTGCCAACCTCCCATACAGTCTGTGATAAAGCCTGTATTTGGAATTGTGTAGTTTCCACACACCCTCCCCAACTGCAGTCTCATCAACTAAACTAATACTACTTCTAAGTATTCCCTACCTTTCTTGGAGAACTGCAATGTGGATGAGAGTGAGGGGGCATGCTCCTGGCACCTGGCAGGGTGAATCAACCAGTCTTGCTGGGCACCACACACCAACGTGGAGCAAGTCCTTCAAGCACAGCCAGCTGGACACTCTGTGCCACCCTATGACAAAAAACTGCCCCAGCTGAAGCAGGGTAAATACCACCCCAGCCTGTCCTCACTCCTCCCTGCTTTGCTAAATCACACCCAAGGCAACGTACAAACTATTTTTCTGTTATTTAAAATAATTTTTTAAATCAGTAGTGATGACATATGAAAGGACATCATGCCAAACAATGCTTGTATGGGCTTTATCTCAGGGCACCTAACAGGACTGAGTTAAGGAGCACAGTTGTGCCAGCAAGACTAAAGTAACAGCAGCTTCTGAGAGGGAGAAGGGAAGTTGAGGACACCAAGAAGCCAGTGTCAGGGCACTAACTGCTCCAACCAGACCATCCAGCAACAGAAGGGATTGCCTGACCTGCTCAGCTTTGAGCATTGTCCTAATTCTGATGAATGTGTGCAGATGAATGCTATTGGGCTCCAGCGTGACCCATATGTTCTTTTGTCTGCTGGCACACATCCTTTGTCAAACCAGCCTCAGGCCATGCACCACCTGTTTGCACAGTGTAAGAGTTGTTCCTTTGAAGTGCTACCAGAAAACCCTGGAGGTCTCCACACACCATATCTGCAGTTAGTCATGGTGACACAAGTGGATAAAAGTCACCTTTAATGACCACATGCAAGACAGCTTCATAAGGTGCTGTTGTGATACCTTTTCCTCTGCCAACACCAATTTCCATGCAGTGGGATCTAGTTTCTCACCTGCCTTTTTCTTTTGCAAGAAAAGACCTGTTTCCCTTCTGAGAGGAAATGAAAGTCACCAGAGCTGGCAGATACCTATTTTCTCCCATGAGCAGTGAGGATTCCTCAAAGCTTACATCTTAGTCTATCATCACAAGTTAACATGAATGCCCCTTCAATTTTTCTCTCCCTTGCAGAGCTTCAAACAGGCATTGAGATTTCCTGCCAGCCTTGGAAGAAACACTCCATGCCCCCACATCTCCTTTCAGGAATGGGCCTGGAGGCTGATGAAGAGCTCCTGGAGAGAATAGGAGTGATTTAAGGAGCACAGTTGTGCCACCAAGACTAAAACAGCTTCTGATGGGGAAAAGAGAGGCTGAAGACACCAAAGAGACAGTGTCAGGGCAGTAACTGCCCCAACCAGACCAGCCAGCTACAGAAGGGATTGCCTGACTGCACACACAGCTCTGAGCATTGTCCTAATTCCAATGAGCATGTGCAAATAAACACTACAGTGAGGATGATTCCTGGCTGCTCCCCAACCCAGACTGCAGCTGGACCAGTTCCAAACCTACCCAGAAGCAGATTGCCTGCACTGAAACAAGTGTTAATTTCCACCTATGTTAAATTATTCTTTGAATAAATTGGTTATTTTGCCTAAGAGGAAGGAAGGAACTTCCTGTATTTTAATTCATGCCCTTTTGTCCTGTCACTGGACACCACTTAAGGAGTCTGGCCTTATCGTCCTAAACCCTGCCCTTTAGCTTTATAAGCATTGAGAAGATCTCCTATCAGTCTTTGCCAAGCTAAACAGCCCATGATCTCTCATCCTTTCCTTGTCAGAAAGATGATCCAGTCCCCTCAGCATATTCATAGCCCCCACTGGACTCTCCAGTACTTCCCCATCTCTCTTGAACTGGGGAACCCAGAACTGGATGCAGTACTCCAGATATAGCCTCACCAGTGCAGAGGGGTAGGAAAACCTCCCTCAACCTGCTGGTCACATTCTTCTTAATACACCTCATAATACCGCTGGACTTATTTCCTATCTAAAATGATAGTCCTATCTAAACCTTCCTAAGTCCCCCAAGACTCCCCAGATAAAAACCATAGCATTTTCAAGAAACCAATTGTACTAGAAAGGTTTTGGCAAGTCAGTGGGGAAAAGACAGGAGACGAAAACAATCCACCACTGATGACAATCACTTTTTACTACACTGAAAGGGTTTTTTTCAATAAAGAAAAAAGTTTTATGCTTCTCCAGTTAAATCCTGCCAGCTTCACTTCTGCTGACAACACCAGCATGTACACATGAAGCACAGATTTATACTGGGATTTCTGTAGAAAGCCAGATTTGGTGGGTTTGATTCCTTAAGAAAAAAATGTTTGCTAAGCTGAATAGCATCTACTTCCCTCCTGAAAAAAAGTCTGCAACATAACAATCCTACAGGGGCCCATATGAAGCAGCAGTATCATATAATTAACTGGGACACAGCAGAGGTATTGGGGACTTTGGGTGATGATATTGCAGAACTGGTCTCTCATACAGGCAAACAGCATTATAAGGAAGAAGACTAAGGATATAATTTCTTACTGTGTTCTGGCAAGTCTTGGTTTTATACACAGTAGCGAATGAAAAACCCACAAATAAAATAAAAATCCTCTATTTCACACCCTCTATGTTAAAATTACAGATAAAAGTGAATTTGATACAAAAGCCAAACAAAATAGCAGCATAGATAAAAATAATATATATATATGGCTTAAATCCAAATCACCTCAGAGAAATTCTTCTGGATGAAACAGTTTATCATAAAAGAGAGAGGGAGGCTGAATGAAGAAGGTATAGTAGAAGGGGATGATTTTATGGGCTTCAATACTTAATGGTCCAACTGGAAATGACATGAAAGTCCCCCATTTTCAAGGAAACTGGTTTGAGCCGTCTCAAAATGACACTCTGTCATCACTGGTCACTCTTGAAAATTTCCGCAAGTCACTCTGAAGCTGTTCCCAGTGACCTGACAACCAAGACAGCAGCAGGCGTCAAAGTTTGGCCCCAATCCAAACTCTTTAGGCAAAGGCTGATCTTTGCAAAGTTTTTACATTGAATTCAAAGAGCTTCTTCATGATTTCCGATCTAGGATTACAAACATTTTCATTCAATAACTAATTTTTTGTTGTTTAGACCCACTTCTTGGGAATCTAGGGTATTTTTTTCTACTAAGTGTCTTCTTTCTCTTTTACCTTTCTCTTTTACCTACTACTTAAGGTGTTGTCAAACCAAAGGTAGTAGCAAAACCTTCTGTTACCTGCTCGGAGGACACCAGTCTCCCATCCAATCCTGATCAGACTCCCATGCTGTGGCAATGCCTGCATTGTCCATATTGGTGGCTCTTGCCTTGGTTACAACCAAGTCATTAGTGACTTCTGTCATTTTTTCATCTTCAGCCTTCAGCAGTTTGTCCACTGCAATTGCCACAGTGAGGGTGGGAAGGGATTGCCTGCTATAAGCTGGTGCCCAACCCCACTCTGACACCTCTAACAAGGCTCTGAGCAACCCAATCTAAAGATGTTCCTGCTCATTGCAGGGACTAGATGACCTTTAAGGGTCCCTTTTAACTCATATCATTCTATGATTCTATGAAAGCCACAGGACTTCCAGTCAGCTTGAAATCTAAGAGCAAATAAAAGGAATAGGAAAGAAACATTTTCTTTTGCAGGACACACAAGGACTCAAAAGGCACAAGAATTTTGCACTTTTTTAATGAGGTAAAAATACATTTTTGATGTCTCTAAACCTCCCTGACAATTCAAAGGGGGTTACCTATCAAGCAGACTGTAGGTAGGACCAGCGGTAGCTTTATCTCCACTACCTTATGCTCATGAGGTTTCTCAGAGGTGCTGCAGCTCAGCCCAGTACTTGTAGAAGAGCTCTTACAGTCTTCTAGAGACAGCACTGGCCCTCTTGGAATACAGATCTCTCCCGTCCCAGGTACTGCAAGGTTTCATGCTGCACTTTGGTCTTGGTTGCTATTTCACGTGGGTAAATACAACACTAGCACGACATTATCCGGGCTGTTACCTAGAGATAAAAAGCATTAAAGCAGAGGAACTCAAGAAGCTTAAAAACAGGCTTGCCCTTGAGTTGCACAATACATTTCAACAGACCTATAAAAAGATCAGGGAATTCACTCAAGCATGAATAGTTACAAGCATAAAAGAATGGCAGTATTATATTTATTATTAAGGCCCCTTTAAAGCCCCCTTATTGCAGATGGATTTTGAGCCGCTGGGGAAAGTCAGGTACAGGATATTTAGCAAAAATGTTCTTAAAAATAGAAATTGTTTCTCATTACTTAACCTTATTGCCTGGGGGAAATCACTTAGGTGATATTGGAGAACTGCACTTAGAAGCCCACGACTGGTTTGGAAGAACTACATTAAAGGCCCATGTGCCTTTAATCAACTTACAGTCCTTTATGCAACTCTTAGCTGCCAGGAGGTTCTCCCAAGGATGGGAGCGCTCCACACTGTGTGGTGCAATGAGCAGAGGACAAACTGGGCTGCTGGCAGGGTGTGATGAATGCAATTCTTCACATCATCATCCATCAATTTATCATCATAATCATGTGTCAAGTATGAAGCTCCATGATACACCGAGTCCATTCTTCTTAGTCCAGAGGGATGTAGAAGTGGTGGCCAAATGGATGGCACCATGGTTTCCTCACTGCTCAAGTTCCGGCCCAACATTAATAACAGAAAGCTTTTTTCCTAAGTTTTCTTCAGAACCTGCAAAAAGTTTCAATTATGACAAAGTGGTGTTTTCTGACAGAAAACCTCCTCTGCCCCACAGCTGTGACCAAAGACTGCTTGTCAAAGTGGCATCAAGTGTGATACCTCGACTGCAAATATGGCTGGAAGCTCTTTGAGAAATACATCTCAGAGGCTACAGACATGTCAGGAGGATTGCCAAGTTGATCAGATTGTTTCCTGTCTTCCTATTGGGGTATATATTAAGGAAGATGAGCAGATATCAAATATTCATCAAAGTCACTTGTCCCTTCAACAGCTGACACTGGAGCAGCAAAACAGATTTGATCAATTGAGCTTAATGTCACTGCAATCATTGCCCAGAATATAATTTTGCATTCTAAAAACAAACAAACAAACAAACAAACAAACAAATAAATAATGAGGGGAGGTAGGATAAAAAATGAGACTCAAAGATCTCTGTGCTTCAGAAAAGCTGTAGGCATCAGATCTCAACAAATCTTATTTACTCTCTCCCCTCCACCTGTATTTTGATATTTTCCTCTTATGATATTCCATCAGTTATATAACTTCATAGATACTAGAGATCAGTATTAGGGAGTTCAGCTTCATTATTAGCACAGTTATTGTTCTTTGAAGACTCAGCTAATGGGCATTTGTCTTCTTCAATTCAATTAACAACAATCTTTTCTGGACACCACATGGGTTGCACTCAGTGACATGCAGCTACATCCCCTCCTCCATCAGGACTTTACCCCCATCTCTGAAGACAAGATCTGTCTCCTCTTTTGCCACCTGCATGCTATACATTTTAGCAGTGCCTCGGGGAATGTCACTCTAAATTATCGAAGAACTAAACTGGTCAGGGCTTGAGCCATTTATTGATGGCCACTACCCCTGTGAAGTGCTTAAGTAGGTTGACAAGACAGAAACATGCCTTTCCTGACCAGCCAAGAAGGTTCTTTCCAAGGAGGAGAAGGTCACATCTTCTGGCAAAGGACAAAGGGTAGAAATTGAAGGTTGGTGCCAGTCTGAGGGAAGAGTTTCAACATTTTTTAGGACAATGAGCTTATATCTGATCTGGTTTGTCAGTGTGACTCTTCTGTACAACTGTGGAGCATGGAACCTTTCTTTTCTCCTCATCCCTGGCCTCTGCTCTATGAATGCTCTTGCCACTCAGTTCAAGTAGCCTCAAGCAGGAGATGCTGAAGTCAAGCACATTCCTCCATGATGTTGCTGCCTTCCAGGATGTAAATTATCCCCTCACTTCTGCAGAGCAATGGCTTCTCTTTGCGTCCTCATCACTTTCCACTCCCAACTCCTTAAGAGCTTGCACCTTTACCTTTGTTTTGGGCTACAGTCAGGGCTGAGAATCCTGCTCTATGCAGTCACTGTGACATGAGCCACTGGCCTCAGAAGCTTTCACAGCTGGTGACTGAAGCTTTACAAGCAGAGACAAATGTAGGGGAGAGCACAATGTATGAAGCTCTCCAGCAATCCTCAACCAAGCTCTTCAGCAGCTTATGGTGTGCAGAGGTCAGAAACCAGTCTGCTGTCATAAATAAGACACCCTGTTCTCCTGGCACAAGCAATTTCAACGGAAAGCATTAATTGCTGGTAAACCGTTCTGGTAGCAATCCAACCTGACAGATACGTAATTAGAACAATGCTTACCCTGAGAAGGTGTGGAATTGACTTAGAATTTATGGGTACAGAGAGCACCAGACTCAATGGAAGCAGGCAGGAAAGCTGGTGGAGTCTGCAAACTTCACACAAGATGAGGTACCAGGGTAGGCAGAAAAGGTGGCTGTGAACTAAAGAGCTGTGTCCTTGTGGGTGAGGTTCTTCCTCTGAAGTTTGTACCATGCCACCAGGCAGCTTGTCCACACAGCTGGTCTGTCTAACCACTCCTCAGTGATGATACAAGCATCCCATGGTCAGCCTCTCCAAGGCTTGCATCCTGGCAGGTCCACCAAAAAACCAATCATTTGGTTTGTTAATGTGTCCTTCTGCTTTAACAAAAGTTAAATCCACCCACCCTCCCCCTGGAACAAGCAGAGCCCTGCACTGCTGCTGCTGTAAGTAACACTGAGACATAACAAGATTTCTCACTTTCTCCTGAAGAACAATTGCCTGTTTGGTGTCCTTAGTAAATAATGTTTTGTCTCCATCATCTGGGGACATCATTAACGCAAGAGGCAGTGACACCATTTAACATTTCATGAGTTCATTCAGCTCCCCTAAGCTGCCTGAGATGTACAGTTACTCAATCAGACCTTTCAGGGACAATCCCAAGATTTTATTCCAAAATTCACACATGGGAAGAAGGCACACAGAACAGACATTTGATCCCATGCAGGAGATAATGCAGCACTGAGGAGCACCTACCAGCAGATCCCACCTGCACTGGCATCACAGCCTTTTTCAGGAACCTACAGTAAGTCTGGGCTAGTTGGGCCATTTGTCTTCAGCAAGGTTATCAGGTTAGCAAGTCACAGACTCCAGCTGCTAGGCACATCAGGCCATTTCCCAACTCCTATCCATAGCCACGTCTCCTCTCACTAGGTTGCAGACAAGCAGTGCTCTTCCCACAGAGTACCCAGGATCTCCATCCTTTCCCATCCACAAACACCTCACTGACTTCTTTTAGGTAGGGCCCAGACAGCCTGACCCCCAAGCATGCAAAGAGCTCAAGATTTTGACTCATCCAGTACTGCCTCCTCACTATGCTTAATAGCTCCTGACTGCTCTTTCACTATGTCTATGACTGAAACACTGGATTTATTAATGTATTTTTAATTAGCAAACTCAGTCTCCAGGGGAAAGTGTCTTGCATCTTAATGACTTTTGCTTTGAACCTTTGCCAGAGAATGCTTTATACCATAAATCTATATCTGCAACCAAGTTTCCTGATGATCCTCAACCTGTATGTAAGCTGAACAGCCAGGGTTGGGGAGGTAGGCGAGGGTGAAGAATTTGCTAGTTGGACATAGTTCCAAGTATAGTCCAAGATGGTGAAAAGTTTTAAAACACTCATTTGAGTATGAACACATCATAGAAAACTTAAAAAGCCTCTTCATAGTTAAAGAAGTGCTGTAGGGATGGCTTGCTGGAGCACAGCAATGGGGTTCAGGTGGTTCTGGGGGAAGTCTGAGCCTAAAGCATGTTTGGGACAGGCAGGGGACAGGAGCCAGCCCTCTTCTTCTCAGGGACAACAGTTATTTTTATTTGGATCTTTCCAGATCAGCTTGTAATATTACAGGCCAGCATAGAGACCTGTGTTTTCCTTGGAGTTAGTGACATTTTAATCAACTCTTCCATAAAAAGTTACACATTTAAATGTTACGCTGTTTCCTTCAGATTTTCCCAGGCATTTCATTAGTTTCAATATGGTTTCAATGCTTTCTGTATTCCTCTGGCTCCACATCTCATTTCAAACCAGCAGTTAAAATTGAGCTGTTCCAAGCTGATCAATGCTGCAGGAGCCCACAGTCCTTAGCTCCATGTCAGAATCCATTTCCCACCTCTAGGAAGAACAAGGGTTGAACCCATTTCCTCCTCTCCCCTACTTTTGGAAGGGTGGGGGAACTGTTGACAGTTTTGTGGTTTATTATCCACACAGGTCTATAGATCTATACCTTCCAAATGTGTTCAGCAGTGCTGCCTGTCTGGAGCCAGCTGTTTCTTGGTTTTCTGGCTCCTCTGCCACACAAGCTGTTAGTGATGCCATTTTTCTCCATCCTCCTCTGAAAGGCACATCCCAATGGCACACAATTCCCAATAGCAGCTGCTTCTCCAACCCACACCCACATGCTGCCTTCTCCTTGATAGAAATGAAGAACATGAACTCTTAGAGGAGCCGGAGGACCTAGCATGAAAATCGTTTCAGAGTGGAGAGTAGCAGGTGCTAAATATTCATGCAGCTATTGATTTGCTGCACTGTACTACATATGCAGGAGGTATTTATGATCCATTGAGTCTCCTGATGAGCATCCCATCCTCAGCTCCTTTGGGTCACAGTGCAGGAGGCAGAAGCACCCCAGAACTAAAAAGTTCTGATTAAAACATCAGCAGTAGCCACTGTACTAGAAATACATACAGAAGGCTTCTTCCCACGTCAGGACATGTATTAATCCTTTATTCTCTGTCTATCCAAAGCCACATCCTTCCAGGCAGCAGCAAGACCCACTTCACCTTGGGCCCACAAATGTCCCTTTGCCATGCCCCATATCCCAGTCAGACTATCTACTGCTCACTAATTCCTCCTTAAACCTGTTGCAAGGATCACTTCACTGCCTTAAGCTGTACTCCAAGGGGCTGGAGAAGCAGCTTAAGCAATGTTGCATAACTCAGTCCTCCCTCTTGGATTATCCTGATCCTGCCCACCACCTCCAGCAAGGCCTCTCACACAGTCCTGTAGTGCTGCAGGTCCACTGAACCAGAGCACCACAAACCTTCTGCCCTCCATGTGATGCTACC
>VYZU01046423.1:744-11050 GCA_013401355.1 Ceyx cyanopectus
CAGGTGCCCACTTCACTTGTGCCAGCCTTGGCAGCGAGCAGTACAGCAGCAAAGCCCTGGCTGAGGCTGCCCAGGGCAGGGCTGGAGTCCCCGGGACCCCTGGAGCTGTGGTGCCGAGGGACACAGATCAGTGGTGATCCGTGCTGGGGGATGGCTGGAGCTGGTGATGCTGAAGGTGTCTCCCATCCAGGAGGATCTGAGAGGCTCAGGCAAGGGTCTGTCTCCAGTGCAGCCCCGTGCAGAGCTGCAGCTGCAGGCAGGACAGAGCCTGCCCGTCCCCCTGCAAGCATGCGAGCGCTCCGGCGAGGAATGCGGCCCCGGCAGCCACAGGGCCAGACAGCTCCCAGAGTCCTGCAGCAACCCTCCAGCCCCCTCCAATTAACTCGCCTGGAGATCCCATTACTCCTAACCACAAAGCCATTGTTCAGTCTGTTCCCCGGGAACGGAGGCAGGAGCAGAGCTCCCAGATTCCTGCAGCCTCCTCAGCTTCCCTGCGATCCAGCCCGGGCAGCCCGCGCACCTGGAGCAGCCCCAGCTGCCCTCCCTCCTTACAACTGCTTTGGTTTCCCTTCTGGAGTGAAATCTGAGCCCAGCCAATATTCCCTTTCGCTCCGGGACTCCAGACATAACTCAAAGGGAAGAGAGCCAGGGAGGGAGGGAGCAGGTCTGGGATCTGAGAGGTGCTGCTGCTTCCTCTGCGCCGAGCGCCCCACGGCCTCGCTGCGCTCCCCTGGTCCTCCTGCGTAGGAAGCTGGAGCTGGGAAAACCCTGCTCAAGATCCAAGCCCTCCACGGTTTGGGGGTCGGCAGCTCTGGCAGCAAAGGGAGCAGGGGATGGAGGATGGGGGAGGGGATGACTGCAGGGAACAGGCTCCTGCCACTCACCGAGGAGGGGAGTCCAGGAGGCACCTTCCGAACCTTTTTGGGCTGTCCGTCTGCTTGGGAGAAACAGAGGATGGAATTTTTGCAGGGAATTAACAGGAGAGATGACAAGAAGCTGCAGCTGAAAGTCCCCAAGGCTGGAAATGCAGATCCAGGGCTCAGATCTCAACTGCCTCATAGCCAAGGAAGCACCAAGAGGTCTGGGGATGAACCTCTCCTTGTCCCATCTACAGCCTCTGAGGGGAGGCTGCAGCCAGAGCTCTGCCAAACACTGCAGCAGGAGCTGCTCACCCTGCCCAGGGCTGCACTTGCTCTCTGGAGCCCATCGATATCCCCTTGATGGGATTTGGTTTTGCAAACAGTGTTTGCGGAGAGAAGCTGCAGGATGGGGACAAAGGCAGGGATGGGTTTGTCTTCTCATTTGCTGCTTTTGCAGTAATCCACCTGGAAAAGCCTCATGGCTGCAGGGCTGGTCCCTCTCCAGCCCATCTCCAAGTGCACAGTCCTGGAGAGACAAAGTGGCCAGGGAGGCAGTGGGGGAAACATCCCAGGGAGTGTCTCAAGGGGAAGAACTGATGAAAAAATTGGGGTTTTTTATAGTTCACCACTAAGGGAAGCCCCAGCTGGGGGGTGCAGGGTGCTAACACAGCAGTGTCATAGCTCAGCAGGAAAAAATTCAGCACATGGAATGACTTGATGCAAAAGAATAATTTCTCAGGTTGACAACATGACCCACAAGGTTTCAAACCAGTGGCAGCAAAGTGGATAAGTACTGGGAAAAAAAAAAAATACATGTAGAGCTGGGTCACTTCTGGTTTCGTTTGTTGGGGAAAGCCCAAAATAGCAGCAAGAAAGTGACTTTGGAGGGTGCAGGGGGGGAACTGTGACAAAAAACACAAGTTCTGGAGAACTGGGGCTTGTCTTCACTCCAAGTTAAATTTATATGTGACCTCAGCCTTCCTCAGAAGCAAAATGGCTTCTCCAGAGGTAGATCCAGACATGGGCAACTCCTGCAACACTGAAGCAGGGAGAGGTCCTGGAGCAAACACTCCTGTGCCCCAGGGCACAGCCCAGACCTCAGGATGCTTCTTAACCCCTTGTTCCTCACAGTCCCTTTTGCTGGCAGCAGGTCAGAGGCTCCAAGGAGAGCCACTGGCCATGGAACCAGCCTCAAAGTGGCCCAAGGTTTTCCAGGAATGGGCAGTGGGGCCAGAAAAACCCCTCCAGCCATTTGCTGCTTTCACCTAGCCTGACATTTTCCAGAGCAGGAAATTCTACAGGACTCTGAGCCTTTCTGAGAAGCTGATCTATATTTAAATATAGATATATTTCTTTGTATGTACATAGAAATATTCCTCCTCTCCCTCTAAAAACAGCAAACACCAAATTCCCACCATCCAACACCAGCTCTGGGGTGCCCTCCCAGGGGACAGGGAGGTGGCACCCGAGGGTGGCACAGACAGACTCACCTATGCTGCTCTCAGCACCTCTCCTGCGAGGGTTGTTGGGGTAAGAAAAATACTGAGACCCTCCTTTCACTCCAGTGGGGGAAAGAGTGCTGGGACTGGCAATTCCCATCTCACCCGGCAGGAAACCAGTCTGCAAACAAGGAGACAGAAAAAAACCCCTTCCATGTAATTAGGCTGGAAAACCACCACCCTTGCAGGGCTTGAACAGAGCTGCCTTGAGCCAACTTCACACCCCTTCGGCTGAGGGGAAAGAAAATAGACAAGCCAAAGGGCCAGAAGGAAAGAAAAACAGTAAATATGGGGGTAGCAGGGAGGGAATATTACATTAGAAAAGGGTCTTCCAAGCTCTGGTTTCTTGCTGGACCCCAGCAAGGAATTTCTCTGCAAAGCAGGGTTTGAATGAGAAGGTGCCAACCTGGGAAGCAGGCTGGTGCCGTGCTCACATCAGGGCAAAGAGGGGGCACCACCAGGCTGAAGGGCTCCTTTGGCAGCTCTCCCCACCTGCCTGCAGGACTTAACTCAGGACAAGCTCTTCCCTCATCACCTCTGAGGTTTTACAGCTTCTGATGTGAGCAGTGCTTGGCAGGGGGCACAGCCAAGGGGCACAGCCTGCCCACCCACCCTCAGAGCCAGCAGCCCCACATGGTCACCCCTGGGATGCTGCTGGGGACACTGCTCACCCACCAGCACACCCAGCAGCCCCCTGGCTGTCACCTGCCTCATCTGTGCCTGAACCAACCCCAGGAGAGCCACTGGGGGGCTGCTCCCAGCACCCCCCAGCTGTAAAACCTACCCCAGGGTGGGGGCACCGATGGCATCTCTCCAGTTCCCAGTGCCAGGCAGCAGGACCCAGCCTGGATGACAGGACCTGGAGCTGAGATGCCTCTGCTGGGGTTGGTTTTCTCTTGTGTTTTATCAGGGAAAAGTCAAATCCCTCTTTCTAAAAGAGGAGCCTCCCCCCTCATGTTGATGCCAGTGGCCTTGGGCAGGCTGGGAAGCAGCCTGGAGCTGCCAGGAGCTGCAGCCCAGGGTGCTCCACTGGCTCCCAGGATGGAGCCAACCCGTTGGCACTGCCCCTGTCACAGAACAACTGCCTGGTGGCAGATGCCCTGGATGGGGAGCACATTCCTCCCCAAAACCCCCCTCAGCTTCCCCCTCTTTAACCCACCACCAGGGCGAGGGAAGGGGAAGAAAATCCCTTTCTTTGGGATCCTGCCTTCAACTCTCAGTGCCCCTCTGGAGGAGCCTGGGCAGCAGGGAGCACCTCCTGGGATCTCTGGGGTGCTGGGCCAGTGGCTTTTCTTGGCAGGAGTGTTAACTCTATTCCTGCAGACCTGAAGAGTGCTGGCAGGGAGCAGCAAGCCAACGCTGAGCTCTGACCCACCTCCTGAGGGCAACACGTTCAATTAAAGGAAGATTTCAGGCTTTTGAGGAACTGGGAAGAAAAAGCCAAGTGCTTTCAAAACGCAGAGAGGGGCTGGGGAGGGAAAGAGGGAAAGAAAGAGGGAAAGAGGAGCTGCTGTGTTCACAGCTGGTGAAATTCCTAGGATCTGTTCCACTGGTCATGTTACCTTTGCACTGGAGCTGCTCTGCCCCACGGAGCAGCGGGGCCAAGAAAAGCAAGTGGCCCAGCACCCCAGAGACCCCAGGGGGGTGCTCCCTGCTGCCCAGGCTCCTCCAGTGCTGCCTCCTGAGGGGCACTGAGATTTTCAGGTAATTCCCTAAAGAAAAAGGGTTTTCTTCCCTTTCCCTCACCCCCAGGGGGGTGGCTAAGGGTTAACTGAGGGGGGTTTTGGGGAGGAATGTGCTCCCCACCCAGGGCATCTGCCACCAGAGCATTTTCCAGCTCTTTGCAAAAATCAAACAAAACAAAAACAGGTCAGAGCCACCCCTCCAACCCCCCACACCCCCTCCCCCCCTCGCTGCAACTGGAGCCAGAAGCAACAACTGTTCTGGGGGCCACAGGCAGCCCTGCACAAGGGGGGTTTTGTGTCCCCTCCACATCAAACAGCCCTCTTGGCCACCCGATCCAGAGCCACCAGGGCCTCTCCCTGCCCGTGGCACTGCTTGCCCACCCTGTTCCTGTTACCTTCTCTCTGCCCTCGCCCACCCCCTCACAAAACCAGCACACTAAAAAGCCAGGCTTGGCCCCCAGCCCGTTTTTCTTTTAGCAGCTCCAGTGGTAAATGAAATCCAGGCTGGCACGGGCAGCAGCACAGCTGTTCCAGCAAAGGCAACATCCTCAGTTCAGAGGAGAGGAAATTATGACAAATTTGGGTGAAATTAAAGCACGTCATGTGTCTGTGTGTGTGTCTGTGTGTCTGTGTGTGTGTGTTGTGGAAACTCAAAAAGCCACCCGCTGAAGAGCTCTGCCCTGCAGTGAAATGGTGGGATTGGCTCCCCGGGGTCAGCCCGGGCACAGAGAGGGCAGCTGCAGCAGCAAATCCAAGCAGAGGTGCTCACTCCTTCCTGAGAAACTCCTTCTGGAGGCTGGTGGCAGCAGAGGAGGTTGTGTCAGGGCTGGCTGGCTGCTGTGGGGCTGTCCCCGTGGGGTTCACACTGGGTAACTGGGCAGGGTGGTGGCTGCAAGTGGCAGCTCCTCCCTGGCATGCCAAGAAAACCTGCTTTGGGTGGGAAGGGACCTGCCAAGGTCACCTCATCCAACCCTCCTGCTGAGAGCAGGGACCTCTCAGCTAGAGCAGGGTGCTCAGAGCCTCCTCAGCCCCACCTGGGATGGCTCCAGGGATGGGGCCTCCCTGGGGAACCCCATCCAGGGTCTCACCACCCTGGAATGTTTTCCTTTATTCCAGTCTCAGTCTCCCTCTTTTCATTTCAAACCATCCCTCCTTGCCCTGTCCCAGCAGCCCCTGCTCAGAGCTCTGTCCCCATCTCTCTGACAGACCCTGTGAAGTGCTGACAGCCCCCAGAAGGTCTCCCTGGAGCCTCCTCCTCTGCAGGCTGAACCCCCCCAGCTCTCCCAGCCTTTCTTCATAGGGATGCCCCCACCCAGCCTGTGGAGATGGGCAGCTCCTGCAGCTCCTGCAGCACCAGAACCACCCTGAAACCACAACACTGCCCAGTAGCCACTGAAAGGTTGTTGCAAGAGCAGAGAAACCACCCCACAGCCCAGCCCTCCCCTCAGCTGGTGACACAGGGATGCTGGCCTGATACTGGGGGGGCACTCAGCACCAGGAGGGGTGCTCAGAGGCACAGTGAGAGCCCCAGAGCTGGCACCTGGAGGATGAAGGTGCCTCCTGGAGAGCTCCTGTGCCCAAGTCACCCAAGGAAAGTCACAAGGGGATCCCACTGACTGGAACTCTGAGCACAGTGCTGGTCAGATCATATCTGATTAAACACAAATCAGCTGGAACTGGGATTAACAGCCATGAAAGATGTGACTCTGAAGAGGATTTAAACCCAACTGAGAAGCTCCTATAACCCCATTTTCAAACTCTGACAACATCCCTGAGCCAGCAACACCCACAGAAACCCCCAACCCTCAGCAGGCACTTCTGAGCAGGGCAGAGACCTCCCAGGCCCTGGTGCAGAGAGGTGCAAATCACCCAGTTCCTTTCCGTGCCCAGGCTCTCACTCCTGGCAGCTCAGCCAGTAAATGAAGGAAAAAACAAAGAGATTCCAAGACATTTAATTACCTGGTTTAGCCCTGGAATCCCCGAGTCTCTTCCGAACGTGGAGTAGGAGGCTCTTTCACTGCTCTTCCCTGGAGTGCAGAGGAGAAAAGATGAGGTTTAGTGTGGGAGGGGAGGGAATGTTTTCTGCACCCTCCCAGGCTCTAGTGATGCAGCTGCCTCTGCCCAGCCACAAGGTGCAGAGAGAGCAGCTCTGGAAGTTCAGGGCTGATCCATAAACAGAACCACCCCCTGCATGGCAGTGATGCAGGGAAGTGCTTGTGGCCATGAAAATTGGCAGTGCCAGACCTGAGGAGGGAAAAAAAATCCCTCCAGACATTAAAAAACCCCCCAGCCAGCCAAATCTGGCAGCAGCACTGACAGCAGACTGGAAGGCAGGCAGGAGTGCCCAGGCTCCACGGGCACTTTCTGGGTGATGGGAACTCCAGTTCCAGTGCCCGCTGAGCAGCGTGGAGAGCAGAGCTCCTGCTCCATCCACAGCAGGCATCACCTCCTGCCCCTTCCCAAACACCCACCCAAGAGCTGGTGTTCCATCAAAAAGCATTTTCCTCCTTCCCAAGCCTCTGCGTTCAGTCCCAGCTCCTGCTGGAGCATCCCAGGATGCTGAGCTGAGCCAGACAGGCTCATGTGTCCCTGGGCAGGTGCCCAGTGAACTTCAGCACCCAGCAGTGGCTTCTATTGAATGTGCCCACCCTGCTGCTGAAAAGTGTTTTCAGTAGGGGAAATAAAACCCCAAGCCAGAAAGCCAATGGACATGGTGAAATCTTCCCATCCTGAAACATCCTTGAAGCCTCCTGCCCCAGTCACCAGCCCAGAGTGGTCCCCAGCAAGCAGCACCCATGGGTGCCAGGGCAGCACTGAAGCCCCGGGGAAGGACCCCAGGCCAGGGAAAGGGAACACTGTGCCCTGGGATGGCCACTCTCAGCAGTCTGCTCTGGGGCTTCCTCCCCTCTCAAAGCAAGAGATTTTTCTAGTGGGGAACAGTCATTTTTTTCATTAAAAAACATCTACAAATTGGCCTGAAAATAGAGATGGAATTTTTTTTTCCCTGCTGTTAATTACAGCCTATTAATGGTGCCACCAAGGAGAAGTGGGAGGGAAGAGGGAAATGGGGGATGATGATTAAACACGTTTTGAACAGACTTGCTCCAGCAGGTGCCTGGTGCTGGGGCACAGATGACTCTGCCCCTGGGGTGACTGGGAAGCCCTGGGCTCTGCCAGCCCCCTCCCTGGCAAAAACCCTGCCCTGAGAAGGGGTGAGTGCATCCTGCCTCTGCTCTGCCCTGGTAAGCAAAGCTGGCTGTGCCCATCTGCTCACCCTCAAGCCAGCAGAGCAGCCTGGTAAGGTGCAGGCTAAGGCAGCAGGGCAGGAGGCTCCACACAAAGGTTTTGAGGAGCAGAGGAAGAGGGTGGGTTGGAGCAAATTTTCCCAAGCACAGGGAATAGAGAGGGGAAGAGGAGGCTGCTTGGTTTGCAGTCTTAGCATGTGGGGATACCCCAAATTTCACAGCTCTGGCACAGTTTGGGTTGGAATAACCTTCAACATCACCCAGTCCTGACCCTGCTGAGAGCAGAGACCCCTGCAACCAGCCCAGGCTGCTCCAAACCCCATCCAATCCACCCTTCAACACTTCCAGGGATGGGCCAGAGTGACTTTCCTCACCTAAACCCCTAGAGACAAGTCTCTCCTTCCCAGCACGCCCAGGCACAGCAGAGCAGCACCCACCCCCAGTGCCAGCTGGGCACAGTGCCCACCACTGCCACCACCTTTCAGAGGCTTAAACGTCAAGTAAAGGTCAAAATGCCACAGGATGGATCTCCCAGATGACCTCCTTTTCTTTTTTTCTGCCTCTGACCAGCTCAGAAGCTCGACCTGCCACGGGGCTGGCAGTGCCAAGCAAACAACCACCCAGGCTGTGGCACTGGCCACATCGTGGGTACCCCCCAGCCAGAGCACCCCGGGGCCAGGCTGTGTGGGTTTATCTGCCCAGGCTTCCTGGCTGATAAGGCCCTGCTGCTGCCTGGCCTGGCACGGGGGGGGGGGGGAAGCCCTGAGCCAAACAGTGCTGCTGCCACCAGATAACCTCGGGGGCTGAACCATGGCACCCACCCTGGAACACACGCCCTGGTGAAGTCGGTGCCAGTGCTGCTCTGTGGGGGGACCTGGCCAGGCTGGAGAGATGGGATGAGGACAATGGGATGAGGTTCAACCAGGACAAGGGCTGGGAACTGCTCTTAGATCACAACTCCCTGCAACGCTCCAGGCTGGGGTAAAGTGGCTGGAGACTGCCCAGGAGCTGGTGGTGCTGGTCAACATCTGGATGGTGATGAGCCAGAGAGTGCCCAGGTGGCCAAGAAGGCACCAGCACCCTGGCTGTGTCACCCTGGTGTGGGCAGCAGCAGGGCAGGGATCATCCTCCTGGACTCAGCACTGGGAGGCTGTCCCCTGAATCCTGGGGTCAGTTCTGGGCCCCTCACTCCCAGCAGGACACTGAGGGGCTGGAGCATGGCCAGGGAAGGGCAATGGAGCTGGGGAAGGGTCTGGAGCAGGAGTGTGGGGAGGAGCAGCTGAGGGAGCTGGGCTGGTGGAGCCTGGAGAGAAGGAGGCTCAGGGGAGACCTTCTGGCTCTGGCAGCTCCTGGCAGGAGGCTGGAGCCAGGGGGGGTCGGGCTCTGTTCACAAGGGACAGGACAAGAGGAGCTGGCCTCAGGTTGCCCCAGGGAAGGTTGAGGTTGGAGCTGAGGAACAGTTTCTTCCCCTCCAGGGCTGTCCCAGGCTGCCCAGGGCAGGGGTGGATCCCTGTGACCCCTGCAGGGGTTTCCAAGCCCCCATGGAGCTGTGGAGCTGAGGGCCAGGGGTAATGGTGCCCTGGCAGTGCTGGGGGAGCAGTTGGACACCACACTCTGAAAGGTCTTTTCCACCCTAAGTGATTCCATGATTCTCTGCCTTCACCTGCTGGGTCTTCCAGGCCTTGCTTGGTTCAGGTGGGCCACTGAGTGTGCCCAGTCCCAGCCACCCCACTGGATCAGCTGCCATCCCAGGGGTTGGTGGAACCTGGGAGAGGGAGGGCAGCCCCCTGGGCAGCCCCAGCCCCTGTACCCTCCTTCTCCATCACATAAGAAGGAGAAAAGCAGCAAAATCCTCAGCAGTAAAGCAGGAAGGAAAACAAGACAGAAGGAAGAACAGGAAAGTTTCCTGGATCAGAGGGCATCTCACCAGAACTCCACAGGTTGGGCAAGGAAAGGCTGAACTTGCCAGCAGAAGCTGCTGTTTCTGCTGCCAGGGAGGTGCCAACCACCCCAGTCCTGGCTTGCCCAGGTCACCCCTTTGCAGCCACAGCCCAGGGACATGGAGCAGCAAAGGTGCCAACACTCCAGGGGCACAGCAGGGACTGGGATGGGGGCAGCTTCTGGCAGAAAACAACTGGATCTTGGGAGGGAAAAATAAATTCCTAAGATACTGGGAATAAAGCCCTTGAATGGGAAGAATTTTCCTTGGAAATCCTCTCTGCTGGATTTACCTGAAGCACAGGAGAGGGCNAAACAGCACTTCTTTTCCTACTTCACACACAAATTAATAGGCTGTCACCTCTCCTCTGCAGGCTGAACCCCCCCCCAGCTCTCCCAGTCTATCCCAGCAGAGGCTTCCAGCCCTCCCAGCATTGCTGGACCTCAGGAGGTTCACACAGCCCCACTTCTCCAACTCATCCAGGTCCCTCTGGATGGCAGGATGGGGAGGATCCAGGGCAGCCCTGCTCCTCCTCCACACCACAGCCCCCAAACACTGTCACCCTTCACAGGCAGGTGAGGTCCCCACCCTCAGGAGGTTGTCACCACTGCTTCAAAACTGGCCCAGGCCCAGCACTTCCAGTCCAGCTCATGTGCCTCCTGAAATGTTACTTCCAGCACTTGCTGATGCCCCTCAAAGGGTGGCAAACAGACAGATCCTGCTTCCAGAGAAGCTCAGGTGACAGTCTCCTGCAGCTTTTGTCCAGCCAGCACCAGGGGACACCTCCAGCCTCATCTGCTCCTTCCACCTCCAGTGGAATGAATTCACCAGTTCCACCCCACTGCCCTGTGACCTTCCTTGACCTGCTGCCCCTGGGGGGGAGCTCCCCAGGAACTGGAAGCTGAAGTGACACCCAAAACTCACCTTTCCCTCCCCCTTTGGCACTGCTTTTACACCATCATATGCAAAAGCAGAGTTTCTTTGGGGTTGTATTTATTCTGCTCTTCTTTCTCTCCCCTTTCACTTATCAATTTGACAAGTTTCCAGAAGCAGCTTCAGAGAAGAGAAGAGAAGAGAA
>VYZU01046427.1:0-20534 GCA_013401355.1 Ceyx cyanopectus
ATGTCTCAAATATACGCTATTAAAATTATACTTTTTTTATACATAATCACTTATTCCTCTACATATTTCAGAATTCCAGCATTTCTGTAAAGTTGTTCTACATTTCACCCCAATCTTCAATCAAATCTCAGAGTAATAGGCATGGATTTAAATAAATAAACTGTCAACCCTCAATACTGGCATCACTACTTTCCCTGAGCATTATATTATCTACATTAGTATACCACAACAGGAGTGAAGTCATAAGGTCTGTCATTAAGAGAAAGTGTATTTCATCCAACTCTGCTGACAGCATCAAAACAAGTGACAGAGCCAGTGCCAGTTCCTCACCATACAGACTCTGCCACAGACCAAGGCATAGATCAGTGAGGGGATAAGTGTGGATGACAACTTAAGGGTGTGATCCCATTAAATACAAATATTCAACTTTATTTATAAGCATTGCTAAAAAATTGTTTCAGCTAATGGAAGGGATCATAAACAGCCACACTCACACAACACTTTCTTTTCATCCTCTGGTTAGACACTATTTCTTAGGTGTTTCACTACTGTTAATGGAATTTGCTGTATCAAACTCACCGTTTCCAGGTGAAAAATTAAAAATACACAACTTGTATCAGTGCTTTCCAAGGTTCTTAAAAGTTTAGAGTTCTACTGAAATGTATTGTATATAAACCTGACAAAACCAAACCTATGGAGGAGTGACTAGTACAGTGGGGCTTGCTACACTTCGATCAGCAACAGTTGTCACAAACAAGAACAAAGAGGTTTTACATAATAAAACACAAATATTCCAGTGATTTATTTACACGTGTTCAAGGCTTTTTCAGATACTAGTGTCCTTCATGCAGAAAGCTTATCCCACTAAACTGCCAAAATCATCTGCACTGGGGAGAAGTGGCACAAAAATAAGCAGATGACAAAACTCCAGGTGTCCAAGACAATCACTTCTATGAAGCAATCCTTTTATTGCTTAAATATCACAGTCCAGTTAAACATACCATGCAGTTGACATAATCACCATATTTTAAACTCTTCCATTACAATACACCAGCTTAACCACAGTAAAAGGCATAAAAAACATTAACCATAAAACACACAAGCTTTATGGAATTTGCTGTTACTTATATCATTTTACACATACTAAGTAAAGATTACCTATAGCAGATACTTAAAACAGGCTGTTTCTAAGCTTTCTCTCCAGTATCTAACCTTTGTAATAGCTATTATTTGGTATATCCCCTTCCCCAATAGGGAATAAATTTGAGCTCACTATGAAGTGTTTGTACATTTGCTTTTAAAGATAAAGATCACTTCTGAATATTACCTTTTCTTTTGTTCCCATTTCTTCAAGGGAACATTGTTCACCACCACCACATTTTAACAAGTTCTTTATGAAGACAGATGCTTTAAAAATAAGGGAAAGACTGCAGAAGAGAGGCATGCATTAGAATTATGATGGTTGGAAAAAATGAAACATAAGTCCTTACTCTCTTCAGACACATGTTGTTACCTACTTGTAACAAGCAATTCTAAACAGCTTACAATGATCTGGTATAATTCATCTGCAGAACAAAGAACACTTCACTTTGAAAGCAGTTTAAATTTGGAAAAACAAAAAACAAAAACAAAAGAAAACAAAACCAAAAAAGTTGTTGTTTCTAACCTGTAAAACCAGAGATGTGACAGTGAAGCATACCAGGACGAAAACAAATACAGCACAAGCACTGAAGTGGGGAGAAAGAGCCCCATGGATAAGCAATAGCACTACAGCTGCCAACCAGGAACCAGACAGACAACTTTCAAAGGGCAGCTATCAAGAACACTAGTTAGAACTGATTCTCCTGGAGACAAGCTGCTTCTTCAGCTCTATCATACACTTCCTGATGGGCATGTGAGTGTTAATAACCCATGGCAATGCAAGTATGCCAGCAATATTAGCATTCCTGTTACTAAATTCAGTGCAATTCATAATAGCTACCAAAAACTGGGAGATGGGTTATTGTCGAGATGAAAGACAGATCAAGAACAGTATTTGAAGGATTATAAGCAGCACAAAATTCCACTGTCTTCTCCTCCACAAGTCCAAAAGACTGATAAGCAGCGAGTGCTGCTGACAGTGATGGAGAGGGGCAGGAGGAATGTTAACAATCTTCCCCTTTTGACCCACATCGTCTGGGATCACAAAGCAACTTTGCAGGGATAGACTCCCTGAAAAGAAAGACAGGCCACACACAGGAAAGTATGCTGAACTGACACAGACTGATGCCTCTGCATTCTTCCTTTTTATTCTTAGGACTTGTTTGATTTATGGCTCAATTAGAACAGTAGACTGAATAGCTCATCTTTATTTTGAAGCAAGTGCTGTTTTTCACAAGACTTGATAAAAGAGTTTCATTTAGGATTTCTTGACCCTCTGCTTGCTAGTCCCAGACTTTTCCAGCTGCTAAACCAAAGGCAGGTAAACACACCATTATTTTTCATAGCCTTCCAGAAAGATACTGTTTCTAGGGAACAGCCCTAGAATTCAGGATTAGCTCCTACACGAGGATCATTGGGAAAGTGCTTAGACCTGTGCAATGTTTCTCAACTTAACTTGCTACTTCTGACACCAAACAGTTTTAAAGGATACTGTGCTTGACACATTACATCACAGAAATCAGTGTAAAGATTCAATGTATTTCTATTAATTCTTCTGCAGTAATGAAACCAAGTAGCAGAGCACTTGGCCCTGCTCCCATACCTCCCCAGCACAGCCTCACTACACTCCATCTCTCCAAACACAGCAACAAAATGCTTCTCAGAATGGTTCTGTAGGCCACAAAGTGACTAAAGGCTGGAAAAAGGCTTAACCTGTACCAATAAAAGCAGTAACTTCAAGAACAAGAATACTTTTCTGAATTTCAAAGTGATTTCACAGAGAAAAGGAAGACAGTAGGCAGGGTTTTGCTAGCAAAGGATTACAAAGATTATCAGAGCACAGGAGATTTGATGCACTAAGAAAAAAATAAATGAAAATCACATCACATCAAAGTTCTGCTGTGTTAAGGTATCTCAAACAAAGGAGCTGAAATGAGATGTTGAATCTACAGGTGATGATCCTGAGGATACAAGCAGCAAGTCAAGGCCCAGGTAGGCCTCAGGTTCAGGCTCCTAAACGTACAGGTTGAGCATCTGCACTGGCCAGTGCTGCTCTGCAGAGGAAGTTTTTAAGAGGTGACTGCCATTTAGGAGGTTCTTGTCCTTCCTTACTCACTGGAATTCCTCCCACCAGAGGCTGCTTTTCCAGAGAAAGGCTGATTCTGCATTTGCAAAGTCACAGCCTCTGAAATTATTTGCCTTCTCAGACACATGCACCTGTGCTCTCTGCAGTATCCTCTGAGCAGGAGCAAACACAACTCCTACTGAAGAACAGGTTTAGATTAGATCTTAGGAAGAAATTCTTCAGTACTAGGGCGGCAAGACTTTGGAATAAATTGCCCAGAGATGTGGCTGCCCACTGTGAGGCTCTAGCAAAACAAAACACACCATCCACACCAACAACAACAAAACAAAAAAAAAAAAAAAAAAAAAAAAAAAAAAAAAAAAAAAAAAAGAGAAAAATAGGGCCACAGGCCTCTTGTTCAACAATGTGAATTGGATGAGGCAAATGCTGCTGCTATGGAGTCTGATGTTAAATAAACAGCCAGCTGCTTGTGCTACCTCAGAGCACAGGGCAGGTGTTCCACAGCATGCTAGGAAGGCCACTGAAAGAATTTTGAATGTGTTGGTGCACATCAAAAAAGAAATTACAAAAAGTTTAAGGCCAGATACTGAAAAGACAGGTGGATATTTAACTTTACCTAACTTAAAGCCCAATGAAACTTAAACACCATCACTTAGTAGCTGTTATGGCTCAAATCTCTAACTTTAAGGGCAAGTTTAGGTGCATGTAATGTTCTCTGGTCAGGTGTTGCAAGAGGCTGGTAAGAGTATCTCCCATCTTTGACTTCCTTTACCTCACCACACCTTAAAGGCAACTTGCTCCACAATTCTGGGTGATACATGTGTCTTTGTAATATCTGAGATTCATAAACTAAGAAGTCACATGAGCAGAGATATGGGGCAATAGCATAATTACTGTGCCATACATCTAATCTCTGATGAGAGACAGTCACAGAAACAATAGATCTACAAGAAAAAGAAAACCAATATCACCACCAAAATGCAGTTTAGTTTCTCTTTTAAAGTAAACTCTAAAATGGACTCACTGTTCTATTTTATTTTTAAGGTGGTCAATAAAATGATTTCATTCACAGAAGAACATTGAGGTCACTGGAGGATAAGCAATGAATAATTTTGCGTTTGAAAAAGTTACTAAATGTGTTCCTTCCTAAAGTTATTACTTCAAAGATGATTGTAAAGTCACAGTTACTCCTGGCTCTCCCTTCACATTTATTCCATGATTATTACTATATGCCACTAATGTTACTTTTTAGTATTACTATACTAATTAGAATACTTCTACTTACAATAGATGAGTCTTCTAGAGAAAGTATTTTTCATTCCCTGAATGCAGTATTATTAGAACATAAGGTCAAGGAAGTTGCCTTTTATATTTTTTAGTGGTTTATTATGCCCCAAAGATATCAAGAGCACACTAGGGTCACTTGGCCTTGTATAGTTCTTCCCCCCATTCACCAGACTCATTCTTTACCTCCTCACTCAAGTGCCTCAAACAAACTTTATGCATCAATCCCCAAAACTCCATTTTAAAGGGGTCAGTCCTGCTGTACAGAAGCAAAACAGTCTGCTGCTCAGGATTCCTCCACAGAAAAAAGGTCTAAATAAAGGGGAAAGAAGAAACCAGAAAAAAAAATTAAAAATCTAATGACTGAAATGAACTGTACTCAATAAGCAACACCTGCAGTTGTGGTGCTTACCCCCTCCTTCCCCATGAGCCTTGCTTTCCCATTTCAAAAGCCTGGCTTTTCTGCTTTTAAAATCCATTGCAAGTTCACATACAGACCAGAAAAAAAGAAAGGCTAAAACTAATTATCAGTTTTCCAGGGAGTTCTTTGCACTGTGAGACCAGCAATTTTAGGATGAATTTTCTTTGACCTAGTCCTAAAACTAAGCAGGTGTTTTAAAGAAATTTAACCTACACAGAAACTGCTCTGTTTAGTGCCACCTCAGGCAATAAAGTGACAGAAATGAGATTAGAGTGTGGAAAAGAGAAATTAAATAAATTCTCCCTCACACAAAAGAGAGAGCAAGAAACAAAAAAGTAAATAATCTTTCAAGAGCAAGAGACACACAATGAAAATTTACAGAACAGTAAATTTAGACAAAACCAAAGGAGAGTTATTGGCATAGAATATTTCTATGATGGAGGTTTCCCACCACAAAAGATGGTTTCCCACCATCTTCCTCATGCTAATGCCTCACCCACTGTGGAATCAGTAAAATTCTGACCCCACAAAGAAATAAAAGCAGAAAAACTTCTGTTATTAGGTATGGGTGTGGTCACTCATAATTCTACTTTTTCCTAGAGCAAGGTATTTGTAATGGAAACTAAAGAAATATTTTTCTCTTTAAAAGAAAAAATACCACTTACTTAAAATATAGCATTAATAACAGTAATGTGAAAAGATCATAACTTGATTAGGGGTTTTATCTGAAAATTACCTCTATTAGGATTGCTTAAAGAAACCAAATGTTCCAGAAGAGATGCTACATGACGGAGGTTTTAATGGCTAAAACCAAGTCTCTATAAAGACTCTCAGTAAGAAATAACCTCTTGTATGACATGCACATGCTATTATCTGCTCTGTCATTGCAGAATGTTTCTTTAGTGTCTCCTGCTAAAAGGAGCTGTCATCACAAAGTTTTTAAAATAGCAGAGAAGACCATTGCAGCAGCTCAGGCAGCTCTTGCTGCAGCACACGGGCCAGGTGGGAAGGCTTCAGCCCATCCACATTGCCAGCTAGAGCTATGCAGAACTCCTTTCATTAGTTCATAACATGGTTTAAGTCATTATCAGATAAAATCAGTAACACCTCCTGATAAAGTCATTATATGGAAACTTTGAACCATTTCTTCTTTGAAGGGCACCAACCTAAGTATGCCCTTGGAGAATTTCACAAGGGGATTGGAGGAAATATAGAACCTTTTTCTCTTCAACAAGCTAGTGGGAACTGAAAGTTTAAATGGATTTAATTATACTGTAATTTCTTCTATTAAGTAGACAATACTAAATTAATTTTTGTGAGCTGTCCCAGGGGAGTGTAGAAGGAAGAACAACCCCTACTCCAAGACTAAACAGGACAGTTTTTGTTCAAGACACTACTAAAACTGGACAAGCTTGTAAAGAGTACACAGTCCTCATGTGAAGAAGGCAATGACTGACAGGAGCACAGCAAGAATTTCACCATCAAACTAATAAATACTTCAATAAATACTGGACAGTTCAGTATTTATTGACAATCCAGTCATTCCCTTCACTGTCCTCTTCATCTTCTTCACCCATTACTCTCAACCTGTAACATAATCTCTCTACAGTCAAACCACACCCCAGCAGCAAGGACAGCAGGAACTGCAGTACAAACAGCTGCTGTTTTCTATGTGGTTTTTTGTGAATGCTTTTTTAATTAAAAAATTGAGAGCAAGATCTTCTAGCATGAATCACCAGGCAGTGCATGCAGGTTATCTAAATAGTAGCGGTGTTTCAGCATTTTCTTAATTGCTGAAAATAAGAGTAGCACTTGAAAATTCCTTCTTTTCCTCCTCCTTCCTAGATGAAAAAAAGCAAGAAACATTTTGTTTACAGTTTTTGCCCATTTTTTTCAGGGAAGGAAGGAATGGAATAAAAATTAGTTTTACTACATTGAAGGAAAAAAAATACATTTAAACTATTCTGAAAGATTTGTTTTGGAAACTTTAAACTTCCAAGCTCCCATTTTCCTTCTCAAACATGTCAGCATCATAAATACCTATTAACATTATGCTTTTCAGAATAGTTTATGCAACCTTTGTGCCCCAGGTTGTGTCACTCTTTCCTTTCTGAAAAAAGCTAACTAGTGCCATGAGCTGTTTATAGAGAAAGGGGAGAAAGAAAGAAAGAAAAAAATTACTTCCTTGGGCCAAGCCATTGTCAAATTCCCCCAAGGAGCTAATGAAACTTTGCCTGATTAAAGATTGCAAAACCATGCTCTGCTCAAAATTAATGCAACATGCCAGGTCCTATTTTGTCATTCTGAAAGCCATGCCAACAGGAGCAGAGGACCATTGTTAGCAGCTTAGCACAAACCTTCACGTATATGGGAAAGAGTCACACTTCAGACAACAACGTGGCAAAAATAACTGGATGGGTAGTCACACACTGGACACATGCATCAAGAGTTTCTACATGGTGTCAAGAGTGCTGAATTTTGAGAAGCAGTAGACCTAAAAACAGAACTCCAAGAATTCAGGAGTGTAGAAAAAAAAAAAAAGTTAAACTAATAAAAGTGTAGGATAAGAAGAGAATCAGCAGCAGTGTCAGGAACTTGCCTCTACTGAATGTTTGTCCAGAATTGACTGGGGTAGTCTGGTCTGTATACTACACAAATTCAGGGCTTGAGGGGGTTGTTTAGTTGTTTGCTTGGTTTTGTGGGTTTTTTTGTTGTTGGTTTTTTGTTTGGTTGTTTTTTAACTGCAGAATTACCACCTTCCCCCCATTTTTCAATGAAAGAAGAAAATGTAAGTCTACTATTGGCTTTTTTTGAAAGCAGCTATAATTGGGCTTGGGGTCTTACAGATCATACTCGAAGGCTTATTCTATGAAACAAGCTTTTCATTCCAACAGTAAATTATTTTTCTGTTACAGTAATAGTTTTCATATTTAAACAGTGAGGTTTTTTCTTCCCCTGCAGAACAGTATTATCACTGTCTCCATCTTCCCACCAGTGCCCTGGTTTTAAGTCATCTCCAGATGCAGCCTCACCAGGGCAAAGTAGAGGAGCAGGAGACTATCTCTCAACCTACTAACCACAGCCCTTCTAATCCACCCCAGGATGCCACTGGCCTTCTTGGCCCTGAGGGCACATTGCTGGCTCATGGGCACCCTGCTGCCATCAGGACCCCCAGGTCCTTTCCCCTAAACTGCTCTCCAACAGGTCAGTCCCCAACTTATCCTGGGACATTGGACTACTCTTGCCCAGACTGCACTTTGTTATATTTCATTAACTTTCTCCCTCCCAGCTCTCCATGTCTCTCTGGATGGCAGCACAGCCTTCCAGTATGCCAGCCACTCCTCCCAGTTTGGTGTCATCAGCAAACCTGCTGACATNGATAACTGCCCCTACCTTGGCCAACATGGAAGTACAGTATCATTTTGTAAAATAAATCAAACAGGGAGCCATCAGCAAATTCCCATTGAAAGCATCTAGAACTTTAGAGTGAGAGTTATGATGGTGGAAGCAAGAAACCAGCTAAAAACACAGACTGTTTCAAAGAATGCTCCTATTTCCAACACTGGGCACTAATAGCATCTCAAGATATAAAGCACCTTACACACCCATCACCCTTTAGAATCTCTCCTGTTGGGGACAAAAGTCACAACCCACCACACAAAAAGACACTCTAAAGATTTAGAAGCTGACCTAACATCATCTCAAAACAATGGAAAATCTGCTACCCTCCATAGTCTAAAAGGGCAGGGTCCAGAAACAAAGCCAAGTCTCCCAACAGCCCTGAGGCTACTTCAAGCCCAAGATGCACTAGATGCAGTTGGGAGATGAACAGTCAGATGCTTTAAGGACTGGGTGCTTCAGCACAGCCTATGCTAGAAACAAATGAGGCAAAATGTTTATGTTACAAAAAGGAAAGAGAGAAATGGACAGAGAAGCTGGGATATTGTTTCAAGTAGTAGCAAAAACTGTGTTAAAAGCAGAGAGGTTTAATGATTCAAAAGATACCAACTTAAAAAAAAAAAAAGACACAAAAGATAAAGCTTGATTAATTTTAGCTTTAATCTTAGACTTCTCAGTTTTAGTTTCAGGAGTTCTGGGCATATAGCCTAAAGAAAAAGAAAAAGTCATTCACATGTATCACACTTTCCCAATCCCTTAGAACTTACTTGCACTTGGGTAAGTGTCATTTTACTGGTCAGACATAGCGCAGTAGGCCAAAGTGTGCTCTTTTTCTCTCCTGAGAGCACAAGTCTTCACCGCTAAAATCGATGACGCCATTTGTGTTGAGCTGAAGAACGCTGGGCCAGTCCGCTCAGCCGTGACACGGGGCAGCGTTTCAGAGAGCACCAAGCAGAAAGCGGTCACACTGAATACTTCAGGAACACGACACGGTACCAAAGCTCCTTCCTAGGACTCTGTGGCCTGGACCTGAGGACACCATCTCCCGTGGCTGCCCGTGCCAAACTTTCTATTCACCTGTCCCGCTACCGGCGGCGGCCACGCCGGGGCCGGTTCGCCACGGGCGCCCCTCGCCGCTCCCCCGGGGACCGGGGGCAAACCGACCTCCACCCGCGCCAGCAGCGACCCGCGGGCCTGGGCCGGCGGCCGGGCGCAGGCGGGGCTGCAGGAGGCTCCCACCCTCCGTCCCACCCGCCGCGTCGCGACTGAGGTGTGAAGCGAGCGGAACACGCGCGCTCCCGGCACGCTGAGCGCCGCGCTCCCGCCAGGACGAGGGCTCGCGAGCGGTCGCCGCCGTTTGAAAAGGCGGATTCGCGTCTCTGACCTCGAGACACGGAGCGGCGCGAGCGTCCCGCGCAGGCAGGAGCCGGGCAGCGGAGCAGGCCCCGGCCCCTCACAGGCGGGCGGAGCCGCCGCTTCAGGCGGAGACCGCTAACGGCCGCGCGAGACTCCCCCTTTCCCGCGCCCCGACGCGCCCGCCGCCCGGAGACGCCGTCGGTGCCGCCGCTCGCAGTCCGGCGCCGAGAAGGAGGGGAAAGGAAAAGTCTGAAAAGCAGAAGGAGCCGCCGGTACCGGGGCCCGAGCCCTCACCCCGCCCGACGGCAGCGGCTACGCGCTCACCTGGTCTGTGCCGCCCCGTCCCGCGGGACGGCAGGAGGAGGCCATGTTGCCGCGCTCGCAGGCACCTCTCTCCTCACCTCGCCCTGCGCGGGGGCAGAGCCGGCCCGGGCTCACCCCCCCCGCCGGGCGGGCCTGCCCCTCGCCGCCGCCGCCCCCTCAGGTGGAGCCGTGTCCCGCCGGTGCCTCTCCTCCCGCAGCGGGCAGGGGAGGGGCGAACGCGCCGGACTCCCAGCTGCTGGCTCCGGGGGCCGCCGCCGCCCCGTCGCTGGGCAGCGGGGCGCGGCCTGGCGGTAGCAGCCCCCGACGGCGGGGGCAGCCGGGCACTACCCGCCCTCAGCGGCGACGACGCGCTTCGTAGCGGAGGGACCGCCCCGGGGCTTGCCCTGAGGGAAGAGCGGCTGCTACAGGAGGGCTTTGAAAGGTCGAGAGCACCTGCGCGCCGGCCAGCACAGGGCCGCTGGCACCTGAACCGTGTCTCACCTGGAACGGCAGCCTCCAGATCAGCACCAGCCCGGAGAGCAGGTGCGGGGGTCGCCGCTCCTCTCTTCCTGCAGGTCACTCTAGAGGGGAATGTTTGACAAGCACAGCTGAAGCTTTTTAACCCAAATTTAAAAGCCAATCAAATCCTCTAGCGTGGCACTAATCAACTCCTTCTGGTGGCTCTAGGATTGCCGTAGGTGCTCCGAAAGTACTACACGTGTGGTGTATTTACTACAATGCAAAATCAAAGACACTCACAATGAAAAGCCCCAGGAGAACACCTCCCAGGCTGAGTGCATTCGCGAGCCTCTCTTACAGATAACGATTAGTGATAATGACTCATAATGCTGGGGTGAGAAAGTCTGGTGGTTTTCCTCCCTCCAGTCAAAGCCGATAGCTACCTGAACCTCACACAGGAGCTGCTGCCTTAGACAAACCAGTAGTTTTGAATGTAATTAGTATTTAAAAACATTTTAAACAATCTTGTTGAAGTGTGGCTTCAATTACAGGACTTGAAATTGTGAAAGTATAGTAAAAGCAAGTGAGATTGGTTTTGACTTAAATGACTTTATTCCATCGTTATACTTTTCCACCCCTTTCAAAAGCCTGTTCTGATGCCCTTCTGTTTCATTAGACCTTGATTTACAAATTAGCAGTGGATAAGCACAATGAATGCTATTAAACACTTATCTAGAAATATTGCTGATAACAGCTTGAACAGGTTACTTTTTTGCTGCCCTGGGCCTTAGTGCTATAGGTGCAATTTACAGTGCATACACAGCTGTGTAAACCAACTATACATGTTTATACATCTTCCAGGTACTGCACAGCTTGCAGTCACTGCTTATCACTTTCTCTCTGAAGTGTATACTTTTTGTTTTGTATATAGAGGCAAATAAAAATACCTAACCAGAGACCTAGGCTGCGTCTCCTATGGATAAGTTAATTCCCTGAAATATCTTACTTTGGATATGACTCATTTCCTCAGCCCACTCAGTAAGCCGGGAACTGGAGAAGATGGGGAAAAAAAACAAGACCACAAGCTCCACTTTGGCTCCAAGATAACACGAAGCCAAAGCTGGTCACATCACCCAGGAGCAGTAGCACAGTGGCAATCAGCAGCTCTGGGGCTGGGACATGCATCATTTTTACATGACTCATGTGCCACACTTTTGGGGGATGGAAAATTATAAAGACAGTGGAATTTGCAGATTGTAAAAGAAAGTAACACCTTAAGGGGGGAAAAAAACACACAAAAAAATTTTACCTGAAGCAAGAAGCATGAATCCTACTCTCATAATTGATAGGAGGAAGTTTAAAAAAAATTCACATATGATGTGTACATGTAAACACAGAGCCCCTTTCCACAGGCTGACACACTCACCTGGAAGAGAAACCACCTTCTTTGGCAGACAAAACGATGGCTGGAGGGCAGAAAACATTAACTTCCCTTCCGGCAGGAGAGGATTCTGCTCAGGCTTCCCTGGCTGAGGTCTGGAATTTAAATGTGCTCTTGCAGTGCATTGCATCTGGTCGAGCAGAGCAGGAGGTGGTTAAAATGAGTTATTGGGTTCTGCTGGTTTAATTCTTGGCTTGTAACTCACGTGAAATGCAAAAACTAGTATCAGGAAGCAGACATACTTCCCTAAGGTTGGTTTGACAGGGTTAGGAGTGAAAGCTTTGCCCAGATGAAGTTAATGGGAGATCTACCAATGACTTCGGTGGAGTCTGAATTTTTGTCCAGATGCTCTAGAGAAACAAAAGGCACTTTTTTTGTTTGGTTGTCGTTGTTGTTGACTCTCCTCTCACTCCTCTTTGTGTGCTGCTGCAAAGTTCATTATAAAACTTTCTTGATTTCAAAGTCAGCAAAGGTTTCCTCCAGGAAGATACAAGCCCATGAACGACCACCACGCTGACATTTCCTTCTATCTACAATGTCATGATTTGAATTGAAGGGATGGTTTATGACATTTTTATTCTTGAAATCACACCAACATTTGGGCTTTTTAGCTAAATTGGTTTAGTGCACACTACACAGTGTTTTACAAAAAATGATACTGAAAAATAATTTGATCCTACATCAAATTACTTTAAAAGCATTTAAAGTTTTACTCATACTTTTGGAAGACAGTTACAATTTAATTATTTTTCCTTATCACCTTCTATCTCAGCTTTATTTTCAAACTGTTCCCAGGAGCTGTTTGTTTTCTAGCATCTTGTCAAGATGACACAGGATAAGAGCAGCAGAGAAGTTTGCCATCTTTCTTGGTAGTGGGAACTGTCCTGTGTAGCAAGAGGCATTTAACAGGTTAAATTCATCACCTGAGCTATGCATGAAAGAGATATCCCCTCTAATAGTATCTTGCTTTCCTATTGCTATTAGATCTCTCCTAATGGACTTCTGCATTGTCATACTGAAAAAATCATCTGTTGTTTTTAAGTGTTAAAGGAAAGACAATCAGTGTTTGTGTGTATCTGTTTGTGACTACAATGAACACAACCTATTTCAGATACCCTCACTGGTATTCATAAACCAGTTGACCTTTTTTAATCACATCATTATGTAAAAGACAAAATCCACTTTCTTCCTTACAGCGATGTAGCTAAGGAGAATTTGACTAATATACAAAAGACAAGACAATATTGACTCTTGCAGCTGCCTTCTTCTCAGAATAGAAGGAGTTGTTCCAAGCATTACGCTGGGTTCTTAGCCACGAATACAACTGTGATACTATAATCTGAGCTTGGCACTGTAGGTCTGATCCCCTCTGCCTTGCACAAATAGATTAGCAGTTCATGCAGTGGAAGTTTTGGACACTGTAGGGTTTAGTGTACGTGCCTTTTGCCCATTTATGTAAATCAAAACGGCAATCACCATCGCCTTGCCCAGGTAGACCTCGACTCCTTCCAGGTGCACTTGGATCTGTGTTTTGCTGTAAAGGGGAGAAGCAATTCTAGGGATTCTCCCAGATATACTTCTGTGTCCACTCAGCAGACTCCCTGCTACTGTTCCCCTGAGCAGGACAGTAAATCCTTCCAGACACAGGAGCCAATACAAAGGCAGCTGTGTCACTTGCCTCGGGCAGTATCGTTAGCTATCGCCGTGACTAAAGCAACGATCAACCCAAGATAAGCACTATCCAGCCAGAAAGATCCTAGAGCAAGAGGGAGGAAAACGCTCAGCAAGCAGAACTGTCAGAGTGATCTTTGACAAATGAACGCCATGACAGCTCCACGCTCACAGGTACTCTCTGCCTTACAAGCAAGCTAGCTAGAGCCTCCTGTACCCAGAGAGGGACAGAGAAAGGACACGTGGAGAGTGTCCCCAGAACACGCAGCAGCTCTGTTGGGGCATGAGGAGCTGTGCTGTGCACAACTGTGCTGTGAAATGACACAGACAAGCTGAAATCAGCATAATCTGCTTTTGTCTGATACCCACTGTCACAGGCACTGAACACTCTTGGCACATGCACAGGGTGAAGCAGCTTCTGCTGTTGGTTAAGGAAAGCACTGCATACAACTCTCGGTTGCTGGAATGGCAATCAGATGGATCCCAAAGCCATCCACCTCCCAGGGGGTCACTGAATGTATCAGAAACGGCTACACTTCTCATCTCAGGCACTACGGCCTCGTACAATTCACATTGTATGCTGCTGGTTCCTGGAGCAGCCTCCTAACACGTGAGACTGCCAAGCAAAGCTGCCAAGCTCCAGTCTGGTCTGGGCTTCCCTCACCTCTCTGGACAACCTGTGCCAGTGTCTCACCACCCTCATAGTACAGACCTTCTTCCTAACGTCTGGATTTGTCTGAGATTTCCCAGACATGTTTTCTTTTCATAAGAAGGTGGACTTTGGTCACCTTCCTAAAGTCTCTGGGCAAGGATCAGTGCAGCAGAGTCAGCAGCACTATTTCTGGACTCTGATCCTGTGCTTGCTGTAGAAACCAATCCCCCCAAAGCTGTTGACCACGCAGGGCCTGATGGTGGTGCCCCATGCAGAGTCATGGCCCAAGGACCACGGCACACAGGCTCTGCAGCCAGACCACAGGCATTACCAAGCCTGGGCTCTCTTCACTGTGCTGCACTTGACACAGGCATAGAGAAAAGTTTCTCTGTGGCTGTGCAGGACAGAACACATTGGACAATATGTGAGGCCTTGTTTCCCTCTGGGATTTCCCAGAGATTCGTATCCTTGTCCCAGGCAGGTAAATCTCCATCAGTTGCTGGGAATACATGATTCAAGATGAACAGAAATCTGTGAGCATGTGCACTGTATGCTGCAAAAATTCCCAAGGAGGGAGGGGCAAGTGGAGAATTTTTCCCCCTGAAATGTATGCAGCGTTGGAGGGAGGAGGAGCTGGATGAGCTGCCTCTTGTCTTTGCCACAGGCTAGGGAAGAGGAGGAGGAAATGCAGCACAAGAACCCTGCCTGCTGGAATCGCCAGCCTGTTGCTTTCAGGGAAGAAGCCGCATAGTTTGTGTATAGCAGCCTGCACTGCTTACATTTCTGAGGAGCAGCAGTGCCATCCCTCAAGGACGTTTATAAACCACTGCAACAAGCGATAAAAAAATACTTCAGCACCTGGGAAGGGCTCTTGGACCTCCCTCCTGCGGGGACTGTCAGTTCCCAACAGCAATGTGTTGGTGCAGGACTGTCAGTGCCCATAGGAAATGGGGTGCCAGACACACCAGCATCACAGAACCCACACTGAACCTATCTCACAAGAAAAAGACCTATAAAAGTAGAAAAAAAAGCCTTGAAAATCTATTTAAGTGGAAGTTTCTAAGTAACGCAATTTTACAACGTTTGGAATATTTTCAGAGGTTTTTTTTTGTGTGTGCCTATTGCGTTTCTACTTCCCTAGGTACAGACGGAGGGAGGTTGCAGCTTCCAGAGCACTCCCTGAGCGCAGCCTGCAGGTGCCTCTCTAGTCACACCCCCGACCTTTCTTTTCGGAGGCTGTGCTAAGCGTAGATTAAATGTTCTTCATTTGCGAGCAGCAACAGAGAACTTTAACTTGCCTACACACAGGTCCTGGCTTTTGGGGAGCTAAGTTACCCAATGACTTTTTGTTAATACCCGTACTTTAAAAGCAGCTTCCCCAGTCCCAGCAGAAGCTGGCAGGCAGAAGTAATGAATTTACGCTGTGGCATCTAAAACTTGCCTGGTTGAAAGGAGCAGCTGCAGCCACAAGCCCAGCTCGATCCAGATGCGATAGTGTTCCCCGTACCAAGACGCTACAAGCGCAAACAAGATGCTATTGTAGCAGCGCCCCGCGTCTCAGCGCGGCACATTGCGCGGCGCCCTCACAGCCTTCGGGGTACAGGGCTTTAGATAGCACGGAATCACCCCTCCACGCCCCCGCCCTGCCTCCCGTCCCAACCGCGAACCGAGGGGACGCCTGGATTATCCTCAGTTTGCCGCTCCCGACCGCGCCGATTCTACTGCTGAAGCGGAACCCGCCTCACGGCCTCGTTTTGGCGCCGCTAAGGAGATGGGCGCCGATTGGCCGCTTTGAATCATCTCGGTGCGCCGCCATTGGTAGAGAGCGGCGGCGCGCGGCCCGTTCGAATGCGCCGTGCGCGGCCCCAGGCACCGTTGGGGACGCGCTTGCAGTGGGGAGCGGCTCGGCTGTGGCTCCACAGGTGAGGGGAGCGGGGCCGGGGGAGATGCAGCCCCGGGCGGGCTGGGGCTGGCCTACGGTGCCGCTTTCCTGCAGCTGCGGGGGGATGTTGTCCCCCTCTCCCCTTCTGCCGGGCCCGGTAGCGAGGCGAGCGGCCGGACAGCCTGGCGCGGGGCCTCTGCCGCGGTTAGCTCTGGCCGCAGCGGTGGAGGGGATCCCGCTGCCCGGCGGTGTCGTGCTGGGCTCTGCTGCTCCCGATCCGCGCAGTTCCTGGGATCTGGGGCGGGAGGCGGGCAGGGCGCCAGCTCCTCGAACCGCGGATCGGGACTCAGCTTTCGTTGGGCTCCGCACCGGGTCCAGGACGAGGTGACCTGCGGCAGAGGTCTCGGGTCGGGAACGTGCTCCCGCCCTGGGCTGTGCTGTTAACGGGCACAGGCCGAGCGCTCGCTGCCCTTCCTCACGCCTGCTTAACGGCTGTCTCGCCTCGAACGCCCCTGCAGCTGCAGGGAGCTGCGGATTCGCTCGTGATCTTTAACGCTTCCCAGCCTGGCTCTGAACCTCAGCTGTGCCCAGCGAAGCGGGAGAAGAGCAGCAGGGAAGGGGTGAGCCAGCAGCCCCACCGGTTGCTTGTGCTTCTGGAGTCTTTGCTTTGGGATATCGCTTTTCTTGTTAATACTGAATAAAATCCTGGGTTGTTGTTGGGGAGAATTACATCCTAAATATGTAAAACCAGATTAGCTTCTAAAGACCTGGCATCGTTTTGTGACTTGTCTGTGTTCAGGATAGCAACTGTTCACTTTCATGCTCTTTTCTTGTTTGTTTCAGGGATAACCATAGGAATGGATAGTTACACAAAAATAGAGAAGATCGGGGAAGGTAAGTATGGAGAACTGTGGGCCCTGCAATGCTCCACAACCTGAGTTATCAAGTGTCAGAAGCTCTATGCACTCTGGCTACCAGAGGAACTACTGATATTCAGTTTACTGGCAAAATAAGCCTGGGGTTCACTGCACTATTTGTCTCTATGTAGAAGTTTTCAGACTGCCCTTCTTTTGAAGATTATATAGCCTGTTTGAAACAAGTGAGCAGTGTTGAGGAGCATCTGCATTCATATTGATGACTAATGGTGTAATTTTTCTCCAGGAGGAGAAAAAAACCCTGTATTCTGAGGCCTGAAACCAGCTTTTCAATTTAGGAAGCTCCTCCATTCCTTTGTCTATGACCTTGTTTACCATTTGCTCCTGACGTTTTCCTGTGTGGTATCACTCATTTTGCTTGGAGCTGCTGGTAGCAAGTAGTGTTTTGTGGATTGTTCAGCTCAGCTGATACCTGGTTACTATGCTTGTCAAGGGAAAGTGCAGCTTGTAAAGAAGTGAATTTTAACAATTAGTTTACTGTAAGACACTAAGAAGATTGCTTCAATGCAAATGTCATTTGCCACCCCCCTTTCACTGGAAATGCTGCCTGTGTTAGTGTAGAAGCTGGTGTGTGTTACAGTGCTTTACCCTGAGGAAGACTGGGGAGTTTGCAGTATGTTACTGTCAGAAGCTGCTCTCTAAGATACATGCAAAATGTTTGGGGTCAGATCTTGCAACAAAGCTTTGCAACTTGGACATGAACCCTCCTGAAATAAACTTGTTTGGGCCTAATCTGTGGGATTAATGCTTCAAGAAGGGTGAAAAGAGAATACTGAAATTGTCATGGGTTGGGGAGGGTTTTGCTTCTGTGAATGCTGGTGATTGAAACAGATTCTTGATTGGAGATTTACTACTGATTCCAATTTTAGCCTCTGCTGAGGCTAAAATCTGTAGTAATACAGATGTATCAATGACAGAATCATAACATTTTGGGGATGAAGAAGTATTGTGCTCTTGTCTGAAAGTTATCAGTCTGAAACTCAAATAGTATCCAATTTTTACAACTAAATCTTCAAAATAGTCACACTGAGGCTACTAAGTCTCTTGTCTTAACAACTGGTGCTGTTTAGGGGTGTCATGAGTTAAACAACTATTGCACTGTTACTTTCTCAAAGCTAATTAGTAGCTCATAATCAAGCCCAATATTTAAACAAAGGACTCCTGCCTATGTTAGCAGTTCTTACTTGCAATGACTTCTCTGTACCTGAAGCTGGTATTTCCTACATGTGTTTCACTGTCTCTTTGTACAGGTACCTATGGTGTTGTGTACAAAGGTCGGCATAAAACCACAGGCCAAGTGGTTGCCATGAAGAAAATACGTCTAGAAAGTGAGGAGGAAGGTGTCCCAAGCACTGCTATCCGAGAAATATCTTTGTTAAGAGAGCTGCATCACCCCAATATAGTCTGGTATGCATATACTGGTGTTTACCTAAACTCCTGTAAGGTCCTTTCAGACTAATTTGTAGTCCTGAGTCCTGTGCTCATGCTAGTTAAGACAGTTAAGTTAACTCTTAACTCTGGTTAAGAGTTGCTCAACTGCCCCATCCCATTCCAGGAACCTAATGGGCTTTTGTTGATTTTGTAATGAGTGTAAATCCTCTTCAGAGCAGTGTTTGTCAGAATGGAGACAACATACCTCCTGAAAACTGGCTGCAGCTGTTACTTTAGTCAGTCTCAGAGTTGTATTTGCCACCTTGGGACACACCCTTTGACTTAAGTGCTCTTATAGGAACTGAGCTATGAGTGAAACTTACAGTGACTAGCTGACATGAAGAACTGATTGCAGCTGTTGTCTTCACCACAAAATATTTACTTGCTCTTTGTTGCAGCAAAATATTTGATCTCTAATGTGCCTTAAAACTGGCTAAGTTCCAGCTGTGTAGTGTCTGTTCTTGGGCTTAGAAATCCTTTTAATTTATTAAGGATTGAGATACTTAAACCTGTGCAAATCCTGCTGTGTCTACTGGGTTTCTGTTGCATTCCCTTAAACTGTCCTAGTAATTCAGTCTCTGCTGTAATAAGCCAGCCTCAAGCAGAAGCTGGGCACCCACCAACACAGCTGGTTTTGTTGGTGGAGAATTAAGTGTAACTCCCTAAGTCTGTTTGAAGACTGAAAGGTTTTTTTAAGACTTTCATAATAGGAACCTGGAAAGGTCAGTTTGTATCCCTGCTGAGAGGGGAAATAGGAGTGTGGAGACCATGCAGTTTGCAATGGAGCTGATTGTACACTCAATTTTTAGTCTTCAGGATGTTCTTATGCAGGATTCAAGACTGTACCTCGTCTTTGAATTCCTTTCCATGGATCTCAAGAAGTACTTGGATACTATTCCATCTGGCCAATATTTGGATCGTTCACGTGTGAAGGTAATAAGGACTATTTCTTAATATCAGATAAATTAAGCATGACTTAAAAAGCTATAAGCAGCTCTTATTTTCAGTGTAATTAACTCCTTGAAGAGAAATCAAAGGTTAAAGCAGCAGCTGTGGATAATAAGATGAATGAGTTTTGCTCTCAAATGCCACTTCATGTTCTTTAATTACCAAAATGAAACTGCCTTAAACTAAGCTTAAAGAACTAATTTGTGTGGCTTTAAGATATTAACAAAACCTGCAATGCTTTGGATGGCCATTCCTGCTACTATGGAGAGAGATGATGAATAACTGAACAGCTTTATATTGCAGAACACTCACTTTTACTAAAGGTTACTCTTTTTTTTTTTCCTTTCCTACTTCATCCTTTCCAAAGTTACTTGTATCAAATCTTGCAAGGTATTGTCTTCTGCCATTCAAGAAGAGTTCTGCACAGTGACTTAAAACCTCAGAATCAATTAATAGATGACAAGGGAGTGATTAAACTGGCAGATTTTGGATTGGCTCGTGCCTTTGGAATTCCAGTGCGTGTATACACTCATGAAGTGAGTCAAACATCCTCTTGGACAATGCTTATTAGCTTTCTGGTAATAACTGAATATGAAACAGCTAAAAAAAAATAATCAGAGTTGTTGAAGTTATAAACTAACAATATCAAAGTTGTATTTCAGTTCTGTTTTATTCAGTGGCTTCCCACCTCTCTGACTGTGGCTTTAAGGTTCCCAAGCACTTATGAATCCTACCTGTTACCTTAGGGATGAATCGGATGAGCCACAACTTGTGGCTCACTTTCTTGAGATGGTATTTTTGCCTCACAAAGTGCTCAAGTTTGAGAGCTTTAGTGGCCAGGTGCTGAAGGCTTCCTGCTCTTTGGAAAGCAGTACAGAGAGCTGCTTTGCTTGCAGTAGAAACTACTGCAGTGACTTTGATACGTTTATCTATAAATCAAGTATTTTCACTAAAGCCTCTAGCCCTGGCTATTTTAACAAAAAAAAAAACCATCTGTAAATGCTGCTTAATAATGGATGAGCCATTGTGCTTACAATCAATTGGGAGGAGCTGATTCATTAAACTTCTTCCCTTAATCTCCTTGTTCACTAGGTAGTGACACTGTGGTACAGGTCTCCAGAGGTGC
>VYZU01046428.1:8062-18377 GCA_013401355.1 Ceyx cyanopectus
CCCCCCCCGCCTCTCCATCATCCCCACCCTCCCCCGGCAGCCCCTCGCCACCCGTGGGTGCCCCCCGCTCCTCGCTGTGCCAGCGCGGGTTGGCGTCCCCCCGTGGGGAGGGGGTGGGAGCTTCGGTGCGTGCGTCATCACGCCTGTTGCCATGGAAACCATCTGCTCTGCGGGCGCGGGAGCCGCGTGGGCATGCGGGGCGGGGAAGGAGGGGGGGTGTTGAGACGGGGGTGCGGCGGGGCGGGGAGCGGGGCTGCTGCGGGCTGCCAGGGTACGGCTCCGAGGGGACGGGCACGGCTCCCTGGGGACAGGGAGGGCTTTGCGGTAGTGGCCGTAGCTTTGCGGGGACAGCCGCAGCTCCCTGGGGACAGTCGCGGCTCCTCCAGCATGGTGGCAGCTCCGTGGGGACGCTCAGGGCTCGGCGGGGACCGTGACAGCTCTGCGGGGATGTCACCAGCCGTGGGAACCGCTCCCGTCCCCGCGTCCTTCCCGTGGGCTGGGAGCAACTGGGATCTTCAGTGGGTGCCAGGGCAGGAGAGCGGGATGGGCACACGCAGGCACGGGGATATTTGGTGCCAATCCCCAGCTACCAGGACCCCCCGGTGCTGCGGATACCCAGGCAGGGTGAGGGTGGGAGGAGCTGCCCAGGCTCTGTCGGACACCCCCAGCAGCTCACTAACGTCTTTGGCTCGGGGACAGAAAATCTGTGTGTGTGTGTGTCCCAGGTCTCCTGTTCCCTATCTCTGCTCCCCCTTAGATCCCCACACTGTCCCCGCACCCCGTCCGGTGCACATGGGGACCCTTGCCTGTCGATCTGTGGCCCACGATCCTGCTGCATCCCTCGGGATGCTCCAAGGGATGTTCCACAAGGTACTTCTTGGGACGCCCCTTGGGATGCCGGTGCTCTCAGCAACAGCCACTCGGTCCCAGGGGGCTCTGCCTGGCACCACAGCCCCCCGGGACCAAGCCTGGCACCCAGTACCCATCAGACCACTGAAGCCAGGGGTACCCTGAACCCTCCCGACACCCGCAGCCGGGACCCGGCTGGGAAATGGTACAGGATGGGGATGGGTTTTGCTCACAGAGCTCGTGGCGCTTCCCCCGGGCCCAGGGTTTATCCAAACCGTTCTGAGCGTTAATTAGCGAGCGACAGGACGAGCCGCGGTGCAGCCGCTTCCGATGCTCCCCCAGTCGCCGAGGAGCCGACGCTGCAGCCGTAAAAAAAAAATGGCTTAAAAGCGCAAATTCAGCGTTTGGGACCCAAACCAGCGCCTGGCACCACGCGTCACACTGGGATCCGGTGGCTGTGCAGGGCATTGGCCCCCCGGGGAGGGCAGGGGGCGGAGATTCCCGTGCCACCCGTCGAGGTGTCATCCTGAAAGCTGGGAAGGTTCCCTGCATCCCAGGCTGTGCCCAGTGCGGTCCCATCTGCAGCCAAAGCGGCTTATAACGCCGCGGGAGAGGCCATATGGGAGCAAACTGGATTAGGGGGAAAATCAGCCTTCTTCCCACTAACTGGATTATTGGGATTTCAGCCCAAGCCTGGCACAGGGCTGGTGTGTGCCCGGCAGCGGGGCCACCTCCCCCCCAGCATGGCGAGTTCAGCCTGGAGCCGGCGTTTCTCCTTCACAGATCACGCTGGCATCGGGAGCTGCAACTGGTGCATACTGGTGTGACCCTGCCGCAGGCTGGCACGGCACAGGGACGAGCTGGGAAGGGCTGCTGGGGAGCGATGGCCGCAGCCCCTCCAGCCCCACGGGTGACCGTCGCCGCACGGTGACTTCCATGGTGGGGACATCGGGCCCCGCTGGCACCGCAGCCGGGAGTCAGGCACCGCCGGGACCCGCCCGGTGCTGGCAGCAGCTGGAGGAATCAAAGCCTCGATTCACGGCCAGGCCAGGCCGGCCAGAGCCATTTCCTGCTCCCTTGGCACGAATCCCGCCCGCTGCTGATTCATCCCCCTGGATTTCCCACCAGGGTGGGGTGGCACCGGGGCCGTGCCCCCCCCCGACGGGGCACGCAGGGTTGGGCAGAGCCCGCACCGTTGTGAGCCAGAGCATCCCTCCGGGGGCTGGAGCATCCCGCGGGGGGCAGCGGCATGAGGGGAGGCTCTACCCAGGGAGACGGGACCGCCCTCCTACCCCAAGCCCACCGGCTGCCGGGCACCGCATCCCCGGACTGGGAAGGCCCGTGGAGTGGGGGTGTGGGGGGGTGGTGTTTGAGGTGCCCCGAGTCCCGCAGCAGCGCCGGGGCGCTGGAAGCTCTGCCCCCCCCGGAAGGGGAACGGGACGTTGAAGTCAGCGGGTGACTCAGAGCGGGATTCGCCGGGACGGCCCCGGCTGCGGCTTCCTGCGGCTCGTCCTCCCCGCGGGGGGCCCCGGCGGGCACGCAGCCGGCGGGAGCGGTCCCCGCTGCTTTGCGGGTGCCCCGGGGGTCCCGCTCAGGCTGCGTTAAAGGCCCTGGGGGGGGAATCCCGTCCCCGCTGCGGGGCTGCGGCGGGTCCAGAGGCTTCGCGCCCCGGGCTCCACGTGCCCCTCCCAGCGGCGCCCCTCTCATTAATATTAATGATCATTTGCATATATCTCCCCGCCCCGCGTTCTGATTGGCTGCTACCCCCGCCGCTCCTCGGTTGACCCCGCCCCTTCTCCTCCCGCCCTCCCCTCCGCTGCCTCAACCGAACCTGCTGGCCGCGCCCGGCCCCGCCTCTCCCACCGGAACTCTGGCTCCCATTGGCTGAGCGCGCTGCCAATCAAGCGGCGTAGGCGGGCCCAGTCCAGCCCGCGCCCGGCCGGGGCTGGGCAGCAGGGTGCGTTGCGCGGCGGTGCTGGTGGCTGAGGCGGCGGCTCCGCTCCTCCGGCCCCCCTCCCCTTCCCCTCCCCGGCTGCCCCGGCCCCGCTGAGACCGGTGAGGAGCCGCCCGCGTCGCGGGGACCGGGGAGGTTGGGTTGGGGTGGGAGGGGAGCCACGGCCGGCGAGCGGCGGGGGGGACGCGGTTGGGGCGGGCCCCGGCCTGGCGGAGCCCCCGGCCCGGCCCTTCCCGGGGCCCCTCGCGGCCCGGTTGCGGCCCTGGCGGAGGGGCCTGTGGGGGGGGTGGCCGGCGGGGCCGGGCGAGGGGAACCCGGGGCGGTTCGGGGGAAGCCTCGAGGGGGCCGTGGCCTGAGCGAGAGGGGCGGTGGGAATGCGGGTGAGGGCCCTTTGGGGGTCCCGCGGCTGCGGGTGAAGGAGGCGGGAGGGGAAGAGGCCCCGGGGCAGGGGATGGGGGTTAAAGGGGGAGCGAGGTGGGGGGTGCTGGGGCTTTGGGGCGGGCTCCGAAGGGTGTCTGGGCCGGGGGGGAGGCTGGAGGCCGGGAGAGGGCTGGAGATGAAGCATCTGGGAGGTCCCGGGGGTGCTGGGGCTAGAGGGGGGTGGGTAGTGAGACCCCGTGGGGTGAGTCGGGTTGGAGTGATGGGGTTTGGGAGGGTGCTGGGTGCTTGGAGGAGGGGAGCCCCTGGGCAACTCAGAGGAAGAGGCTGGGGGGGTTTAAGGGGCTCTGGGGGAGACAAGGAGAGCTCAGGGGGCGCTGCAGCTTGTGGCAGAGGGGCGAGAAGTGGGGCTGAGTAGCCGAGAGGGTCCGATGGGGACCGCAGGGTGCTGGTGGGTCGGAGGGGAGGTGATCTGACGGGTGTTTGGGGGTCGACGCAGAGAGGGACTGGGCTGTACTGTGGGTGCGGGGTCCCCAAGGTCTTTGGGGGAGCTGCAGCAGGCGGGTGTTGGGTGGGGGGGCAGTGGGGTGTAGCTGGGAGGGTCGGGGGTGTCTCAGGCCATGGGGTGGACGAGGTGAGAGGGGGCAGCTGGAATCCATGGGGACAGAGCTCGGTGCCAGCTCGCTCTGGAAGTTGGGTGGCAGGACGGGCAGCGGGTCCAGCCCCACTCTTGGGGTGCAAAAGGAGGTTGGAAAGCTCTTTGGAAGGGCTAATGTCACATCTTCTGCTTACCTCCTTCTGGGCCCGAGTTGATGGTAGGTTGGCACCGGGAGAAAGCAGCTGGAGGAGCTGCTGGCTGGGGGGGGTGGTGGTGCTGCTGACCTGCCCGTGCCAGGCAGGGCTGGGTGGGCACGGGGGAGTTGTGCTCGGGTTATGTAAAGGAGGGGCAGGGGCTGGGTTTTCTGTGTTCTTGAGGTAGAGCTGAGCAGAGGAGAGAAGTGGGTGCTGCAGACAAAGGGAGAAATCCATCTCCTGCTCCTCCTCCCTCAAGAGAGGCGGGGGGGTGGAAAAGGTGGGTGCTGGGTGCCCTTTGGAGGCTCACACTGGGTGGCTGAGCAGGGAGCAGGAGGTGCCTCGGGTTGAGGAGCTGGGACCTGATCCCTGTGGCTCCTTTGGAGCAGTGAGTGGCATTTGCCTTTGTCCTGGGCTGTCCCCACCAGGTGTGGCCTCAAATAAACCCCCCCTGGGCTGTGACAGAGCTGCTTTCTCCTCAGACATCTCAGCTGTGGCTTTGAAGGTGCTGAATGATCTTGAATGTTTGGGGGTTAGTTGTTTTTTTTTTGGGGGGGGGGAACTGCCAACTCCAAGGTTTGCTTCCAGCTCTGGGCTCCTTGTAAAACAGCCCCTGAGGAGTAACAACTGTGGTGGTTACTACCAGGAGCAAAGCTGGCTTGTGGTAGACCACAGGAGTTAGTAACTTGATGGTGAGAGTGTGTGAGTAAACTTGAGGCCTTCTAGGTAATTACTTGGTTTTCTTCACCTAATTGCTTCTCCTCAGGCAAGTAGCACTGGACTCAGACCTCCCCTGGGGGGGGTTGGTGTGTCCCTGCCTTTGGGGCATCCCCTGGTGCTCAGGCAGAGGAGTGGGATGGGTTGGGTTCTGACCATGCAGGAGCTCTGTGGTTCTGTGGCACCTCTTCTTGTGTTCTGCTTGGGATGTGGGGGGGATTGCACCCCAAAAAAAAAAAAAAGCTGGATCAATGTGTTTCCATCAAGCTTCTTGTCTGTGAGGTTTTCTCCTGCCCTTTGTAGCTGGGAAGCAAATGGGAATGGCTCTGTTGTGTGGTGGGGATTGGGGAGTCCTGGCTCTGGGACCTCCCAGCTTTCCCTCTGGATCTGTCTTACCCTTGGATAGAAGTATTTAACTGGCACAACTTATGGTCATTCATGCTTTGTGATGCCTTCTGGAAGTGTCACCCCCCCTCACCCAGAGCAAACGGGGCAGGAGGAAGAACTGAGAGCTCCTGGGACCCAGGGGACAGAGGTTTGTCCTCTGCTCATCACCCTTCCCCTCCAACAGCCAGCTCAGCTTCTGCCTTTCCTGCCTTATTTCCTTATCTGCAGCAGGGAGATAACCACCCTGCTCCCCTCCCTCCCCTGCCAAGGGGTCCTGGTGCCCTGAAGTTTGCTAGAGTAGCAAGGCACGTGCCTGGGATAAAAATACCCCACCTGACCCCCCCCTTTGGCTCAAAGTTTGGGGGGTTCTGGTGTTGAAGGAGAGGGGAAAGGGGTTTCTAAAACCCTGGACTTGCAGCAGAGCTGTGGGTGAACCCAGTGTGGCCACAGTGCTGGTTGATCCCAGGTTGGTTTCCCAGTCTTTTGTCAGGAGTTGGAGGGGGTCAAGATGTAAAAATCTGATGAGTTCTGAGGTGGAAATCTCTCAACTGCTCATTCCAGTTATTTAACCAGGGAGCTTGGAGGGGGGATCCTTGAACCAGTTCAGCTCCAGACCAGGGAACTTGGAGGAGGATCCTTGAACCAGTTCAGCTCCAGACCAGGGAACTTGGAGGAGGATCCTTGAACCAGTTCAGCTCCAGACCAGGGAACTTGGAGGAGGATCCTTGAACCAGTTCAGCTCCAGACCAGGGATCCTGGAGGGGGATCCTTGAACCAGTTCAGCTCCAGACCAGGGAACTTGGAGGAGGATCCTTGAACCAGTTCAGCTCCAGACCAGGGATCTTGGAGGGGGATCCTTGAACCAGTTCAGCTCCAGACCAGGGAACTTGGAGGAGGATCCTTGAACCAGTTCAGCTCCAGACCAGGGATCTTGGAGGAGGATCCTTGAACCAGTTCAGCTCCAGACCAGGGAGCTTGGAGGGGGGATCCTTGAACCAGTTCAGCTCCAGACCAGGGATCTTGGAGGAGGATCCTTGAACCAGTTCAGCTCCAGACCAGGGATCTTGGAGGAGGATCCTGCACACAGAGTGAGTTTCAGGATTTTCCCATCTCTGGCTTCTTTGGCCAAGGGTGTGTTGCTCAGTTCCTCTCACTGCCAGAGAATGTGATCTGTTCTCTCTCTCTCATGGCTTTCCCAGCATCAGAAGAAAATTGAACTGGGAATAACACTAAAGGCCAAGGTAAATCCAGTGCCCTCCAGCTGTGGGGTCTGACTGATGTCAATCCAAATCCAGAGGGATTGGATTCATTAAATTAATCTGGTTTAGCTCTACTTAGTTTCCATTGCAAAATGCCCAGAACCTGTGGAGTAGAGAGAACTGGGAGCTGCTGGGAGGAACTGGGCAAGTGATGGGGAGTTCTCTTTGGAGTCATGTGTCTGGGTCCCCTGTTATCAGCCACTGGCTTCTGCTCCCTGCTGCTAAAAGGCCCTTTATGAACCTCCAGCACAAACAGGCCATTGTGCACCCTGTTTTCCTTCTGCTGAAAGTGAAAGTTGCTCCCCACACTGCTTCTCATCCATGAAGTTCTTCCTTCCCTCCCCAGACAGGCTGGATAAACCCTAAAAACCCCCCCAGGGCTGCACAGGGCTGCTGGCTGCTCCCCCCACTCCACTGCTGCTGCTCCAGAGCACCTGAAAACCTGCAAAGTGGATGGAAAAAGCAGCTGGAAGGGAGCTCAGTGCCCAGTTTGCTTGGAAAAAAAGCAGAATTTAGTGCTCAGGAATTGCTGTTGGGTCTGGAGAGAGGAGCTTTGGGGCTTTGTTTTGAGGAGCTGGATTTGCCCTGGGAGGGAGTCAGGAATCCAGCTGATATTTCAGCCCCAAACTGCCTCGAGCTCTCTCTGGTGGTTTTGGGTTGGTTTTTTTTTTTAATGGGTGAGTAACAATTGGCTGGGATGGTAGAAAATGAGAGAAAAAAAAAAAAAAGAAAAAGAGGAAATTGGGGTGCTGAGGTACAAAACAGGAAATTTGGTTACAGATGATGCTGTTTCAGAATTGATTGTGTGTTTTTTTCCCCCTTCTACCAGGCCAGAAAAAAAAGGCTTCTGGTTTTACAGTAAAAAAAACATCATTAGTGGACTTCTAAGAAGCCATAAAAGCTCCAAAGCCTCGGTAACTCCAGCTTGATTTATTTTCATCCTGCAGAAAGTAGAAAAAAACAAACCCAAAAGCTAGAAAACTAGGAGAGTAACTTGAAAAAAAAATCACTCCTGAGTTACAAAATCAGGTCTGGCTTCATCCAGCATCAGGATGGGGGGAAGATACTCCCCTCCAGGGTGATGGATGTTGTGCTGATGTTCTCCAAAAGCTTTATTTTGATTAACTTAGCCCCTTCAGGAGAAAAAAATCCAGCTATTTTTAAATCTATCCAACAGTTGGGTTGGTTGGGTGGTTGGTTGGGGTTTTTTTTGAGCCCTGAAGGCTTTTTGTCCATTTCTGTCTCATCTGCTGTTAGAAAAATGCACAAGGTCTAAATGTTTTCTTGGGTGTTTTCACCCTTCTCCACAGCAGCTGCCTGAGGAGGTTGGTCCAGCTGGAGGCACCATTGGTCTTGTTACCTCCAGTCCAAGGAAAACTTCTTTTTGCTGGCAGAGGAGCAGGGATTGCCCCAGAAAATCCTGATGCATCCTGGCAGTTGTGGAGCCATCCCCCAAACACCAGTGTGGTGGTGAATTCAGTGTCACCCTGGAACTTTTCTACCAGGTGGAGGGGGAAAAACCCCCAGTCCTGAGAGGCTCCTTGGCCCATTTTTGGGAGCATCCCACTGGTTGTGCTGCCCTGGACTCCATCCCCAGTGCTGATTGTCTGGAGGTGTCCAAGGAGTTTGTGCAGAGTTCAGGGCAGATCTGTGCAGGGACCTGGTGGCTTTGAAACTGGTTTTTCCTGTGGTCAGGGAATCAGTGAGCTGGATTTCCTCGGGTTGGTTTCTCTGGGAGTGACCCGTGGCCAGGTTTGTTTGGCTGAGGTGGGGCTGAGCTGGGTGTTGGGGACTGGACAGGGCTCTGCTGCCATCGGGGTGCAGCAGGAACAGGGAGCACATCCCTTGCATTTCCCCAGCACCTCTCCCTGGCCTTTGGGTGGAGGGATCAGGGAAGGTTTGGAGAAGGGATTGGGAAGGGATCAGGGAAGGTTTGGAGAAGGGATCAGGGAAGGTTTGGGGAAGGGATCAGGGAAGGTTTGGAGAAGGGATCAGGGAAGGCTTGGAGAAGGGATCTGGAAAGGTTTGGGGAAGGGATTAGGGAAGGTTTGGGGAAGGGATCAGGGAAGGGATTGGGGAAGGTTTGGGGAAGGGATCAGGGAAGGTGTAGGGAAGGGATCTGGAAGGGTTTGGGGAAGGGATAGGTGAAGGTTTGGGGATGGGATCTGGAAGGTTTGGGGAAGGTNGGGATTGGTGAAGGTTTGGGGATGGGATCTGGAAAGGTTTGGGGAAGGGATTGGGGAAGGTTTGGGGAAGGTTCCAGACCTTATCACTCTCAACCTACCAGAAAGGAGGTTGGTGAGGAGGGAGCAGCCTCTTCCCCCTGCTGAGTGTGACAGGCCAGAGGGAAGGGCCTCGAGCTGTGCCAGGGGAGGTTCAGGCTGGACATCAGGAAACATTTCCTCACTGGCAGGGTTATCAAACACTCTGCCCAGGGCACTGGTGGAATTGCCACCCCTGGAGGTATTTCAGTGGTGTGTGGACCTGATGCTGAGGAACAGGGCTTAGGGGTGAGCTGGCAGAGCTGGATCAGAGGTTGGACTGCATGATCTCAAGGTCTCTTCCAACCAAAGCCACTCTGACTGATGAGCAGCAGGTCCTGCTGTGGTCAGTGCTGCGTGTCACAGGCACCAGGCCCTGCTCTGAGGGGGGCTCCCTGCAAACAGCTTCCAGCCTCCAGAGTCCCATGGCCTGGGCTGCTGTGGAACCCAACGTGTCAGGGGCTGTGCAGAGCTGCCAAGAGGTCTCTCCCGTGCCCGTGTGTGTGACAAAGAGCAGCTGCCCCTCGGGCATCCGTGGTGGTGAGGTTGAGGTGAGGAAAAGGGGACTGAGATTTGTCAGCAGGGCTCTGGCAGGAGCTGCTGGAAGCAGCAGCAGCAGCAGCTCTGTGCTCTCCCAGCATACCAATGCAGATGGAACTGGTTGCTTGCCAGCTATTAGTCATGGGGCACACCTCCTTTGGAAGAGTAGCCTGTGGGTTTGGAGAAGTGATTGTTTTCTAAGGGCCCTGTGGGGCACAAGCAATTCGAGTTTCTGGAGGACAAGGAAGGGTTTGCTCCAGAATGTTAGTTACCAAAAAAAAAAAACAAACCAAAAAAAAAAAAAATGGTGTGTGTCTGAACTGCAGCTGGTGAGGACTCGACTGGAATTTAATTTGGCCAGGCTTTGTTCACCATGGGAGCTGTGGAAGCCACCAGCCTCAGGAGGCTGAGACAATTGCTGACCTGATCCAGCTTCTGCAGCTCGTTGCAGTGGAACTGGAGTCCCCAGAGCAGGGCAGGGGCTGCTCTGAGCTCTGCTCCATCATCATCAGCCCTTCATCCCACGGAGCTGCTGCAGGTAGCAGGTCAAGGGTCCCAGCGTGAGGGGGTTGAGGTGAAGTCAGAGCTTCTGCCTGAGTCTTCTGGCTGCCATTGCTAATTAGATGGTTAATGTTCTTCTTATTATCCCACCCTCAGCTTTTCTTCCTGGGGATCTGGGTTGACACTTTCTGGAGGCTCCAAAGGAGCACTTAACTCTTAGCTTGCCTTCCTGCTCCCTTTGGTGCCTGTTTGTGCAAAGCCTGTGTGTGAAAACCCAGTCCCTGTGCTCTGGAATTGAGGGGTTTGTTGGCAGTTCATGGGGTAGTGACTTGGGACATCACATTTTTCTGTTGCTTTCTGGTCTGTGGCTGTTTCTGGGGACAATTCCAGCTCTGACTTGCTGTGACTTCTCAAGGACTGCAGGACTATTGGCAGAAGGCAAGATTCCTGTCAGGATAGAGGGGACAGACACTTTCCTGCTTGCTCTGGTGCAGAATATCTCTGTGGTAGCTCAGGTGGGACTGTTTGGCCCATTCCAGCAGGGCAGCAAATGGGCCACAGGGGCAGTGACTTAGATTTTGCTTTAATAGACTCAGCAACTCCATGGGTTACAGGTAAGATCAGCCCACCTGTGTTCAGTTTGGGTCTGGACATTGTCCAGAGCAGGGCAATGGAGC
>VYZU01046429.1:8107-18504 GCA_013401355.1 Ceyx cyanopectus
CGGAATCCATGTTGACTATTTGTGAGAAGCCTCCTTTCCTCCAGATGCTTAGAAATGGCAGCAAGGACAAGTTGTTCCATTACCTTTCCAGGGATGGAGGTGAGGCTGAAGGGCCTGTAGTTACCCGGGTCCTCTTTTTTGCCCTTTTTAAAGATTGGGACAACATTGGCCTTTCTCTAGTCCTCTGAGATGGTGCTGTCAGACTTGGAGCTAACAAGGAAAAGGCAGCTCACAGTCACTAGAAAGGCCATTTTGACTGCTGTCAGTATTGCTTCAGCAGGGACTTTCTGGAGCCCGCTTCTTTAAATAGATAAAAATTCAATTGTGTAATTGCCAGTACCAATGTGAATTCAATTTGTCTATATTTTTATACTAGAGCATGTAGTTTTAGAATCCTGAACTGGTATAGATTCTTTTAATGAATACTGATCTCTCCAGATCTTGAGAGGCAGAAATTATTCCATACCCCATCTGCTTCTGATGACATACAGTGAAAAATGGAAGAAATTTTCCAGAAATTTGTTTTGCTTTAAATCTACTGTTGTTTTTGCTGAACAATTTCCTTTGATCACCTGATCCATTCAAATTAAGAATTCTGATTCCAAGATCTTTTATTTAGACTATTTGCTCTTCTTAAAAGTATAAGGGTGCTGTAACTGAAAAGAGACTCTTATTGAGGATGAGGTGATGTGGGAAGGGAAAATTAATTGCATACTAACCACCCATGTATTTCCTCCCCTGAAATACAAGAATCCGTGCAAAAACTGGAAAGGGAGACTAATCTTGCTCAATCCTTCTTCTCTCAACAAGAAGACAAATTAGAAAGGTCTGTTCCAGAATGACTGTGTGGTGGTCACTTGGAGTTAGGCAGACACTACTGCCTTATTTTGGGTGACCAGCAATTCGAATCCCATTATCAGTGCAGTTAAAGCATAGATCAGCTTCCAGTTCACCTGATGCAAAATGTTCTGGAAATTACCTTGGGCCACAGGCCCACTTTAAATACTCACTTTTATTAGCAATGGCTAGTAGCTTATGTAAGATGACTCTGCTATATCCTTTAACCCATATGGAACTCTTGTTGCATGCTCTTGTCTTCCCTGCTCTATTTCTTACCACTGCTTCACCAGGCTGCTTGGGTGCTTCAGCGTTTGCCTGTGGGAGTAAGCTCTTCTGCAGACAAAAATATGCTTGAAACAGCAGAGAATTCTCTCCAGGAGTTTGGTACAAGGCTTACTGCTGTTCCGATTGATTTGTGTGGCATCCTGACCTCATTTTGGAAGTACAAATCCAGACTTGTGTTCAGCACAGTTAATCTCCAGTTCTTCTTTTCAAATGTATTTAAAAGAGTTTATAACTGACTCCAGATCTGTGCGGGATCATGTCCTTAGTCACTTCTATTTGTTGATACTGGCATTGTTTCAAATACAATGAGTACCTGAGTAAACAAGCCTGAAGAATATATGTGTATCCCTATATATGTTCAAGATGATATTTATTAGTTTGGCCATTGACCAAATGCCTAAGTACAACCTCTATGTTAAATAAAAAGATCAATCTGATAGTCACTGTAGCTTTAGTCAACCTTTCTTCTTTAAGAGCTTAGACCAGCCATGGTTCTTTGGATCATCATATTCACTTGATTAAATAACTGCTGATTTTAATAAGGCTGATAGTAAGAGAAAGACTTCAAGATATTAAATAGACTTAGTTAATTAGCATATTCTGAACACTTAAAAACAAGTGCTTCAAACTGAGAGGGTAGAATAATGAAATGCTGTCTCCTCTCTCCTTTTCAGAACCTGTCTGAGAAAGCTGCTCACACGTGTTGTTGCCCACAGTGCTGCTTTCAGTACCTCTCAGATGTACTACATTATGGGTTTTTGTCAAAGCTGATGTTGTTCACCATGATTTGTGCAGCTCAGCCTCACTGGAACTATAATTAAACCCTTCTGTTATAAAACCAAATAGTTCTCTCAAATTACTGCAACTGACAAGGGAGAGCTCCTGCAACCTTTAATGATACAGGTAATCCTGTTACTGCCAAAACAAATATTCCATTACAGAAAGGCTGCAGAACTACAACTAGAGCTGAAAAAATATTTTCCAGGATGCTTTTGCCCCTTCCACATCAACATTTATATAATTTGTAGAAAAATACTGACCATTTAGCCTAAGATTAGGTATTCTCAGGAGCAGGGGATCAGTGCTCAGAATAGCCAGTAGAATAGATAAAAACATTCTCTTGGGGACATGAAATGCAGTTTCAGATGTTTACTTCAGAGTAAAAAACCCTATCCTTGGAAAATGCTGCAAGTACTGGGCTGCTGCCAGTTCTGAGAAAGTCTGTTCACCTTTCCACTCCCCAACCCTAAAACTTCTGATTTTGTTCTACCACAGAGCAAAGTATCAAACAGACAGAATTCTGATTTTCAGGGAGATCAAACTATACCTTTGTCCTGATCTCAATATATTCTTTTCCCAGGTGACAAAATGTCAGTAGTTGCTTAAAATACTGCAGCAGTAGAGATGTCTCTTGGAAAGCCCTGTGAGAACACCGTTGGCTTTGTTAGACATTCACAAAGTCTGAATCCTGGTTGTGATGGGCAGGTAAATGGAGACTGATTTTCATTTCCATTCTTTCAGCAGCGTGGTATACATTAGGGCTGCTCCTGCTATAGCTGATTTGGATTCTAAACAGCTTTTGATGTTTATTTTTTTGTAAACTGTGCCATTCATCTTTAATATAATCATGTAATTTACTCTATTAATGCCAGCTGCTACATTTGGCAAAGGTCACCTGGAGTTTTTGGAACACTATATTAATTTTTCCTTGAACCTAGTAGCTAATTCTAAAAATCCATAGAAGTCAGAGCACTCCACCTCCACAATCAGGGAAGGTTTATATTTGTCCATGTTTCTGAATGCCACCTTGGTTTGACTGAAGAAGAAATTCCAGTGGGAGGGATCTTTCATTTTGCTGGGACTTTATTTATTTATTCATTTATTTTCTCCAGAGTTGTCCTTGGCAACCCCAGACAACATTTTTCAGGCTAGGCTCTGAACAGCATGGAGGATTTATCTCACCTAATGTCTGCCTGAGAACACTGGATGTAATTGGCTCGAGGAACCTTGGAAGCTAAAGTTATGTCTTACATATATGTCATAAGTGTCAATTATGACAGATCTTGGCAGCACTGTTTTTAGTCCACCTCTCTGAGGTTTTATAAGGTGTAGCTGGTATCCAGTTCTTCATATCAGAGCCTTCTTATGACAGCCCCTTCGTTTGTTTTGTGTCACTCAGAATTGTGTGGTTTTGGGGACATCTCTTTGTCACAATTTTCTGCAAGTTCTCACTTGAGGTTTTGCAAAGCAAAACAGCTGCTGCGTTCGAGGGGATGTTTTTCAACTGGCTGGTGGCTGCCACGTCTCTCTCTTCTAGGATTGGTTTTTACTGGCTTTTAAACATGGCCTAACACCCCACTCCAGGTCTTACAGAAGGAAAGGGCAAGATTTAGAATTATGTAGAGATTTGTACAAGCTAGGGCAAGTTCACTCTGAGACAGCAGAAAATGAAAAATTTGGCCCAGCTGTGATAGCCTCAGCAAATATAACAACAGAAATTTGGTGTGGAACAACCGTGATTCTCCTTGAGATGGGATGTTACATTTTCTTCAAACTACAAATTGTGGTCTAGGTCCTGTCTCCTTCCAGCCCACTGTCCAATTATTTTTTTTTAATTCCCCAGGAGAATGACTTGCTTTAACTTCCATCTAGAACAAATTCAACTAGAAAACTAAGATAAAACATTACTTTTAAAAATGCAGATTTTAATAGGACCTTACATACCAAAAGAACTTCTCCCCATCTGAGGAATTTCCAGGAGATACAGTAAGTGCAGGCCTCTGGTAAGCATATTCAGATTAGATTGCCACTCTGCTGTAAAAGCCAAGCTCCTGATTGCAGAAAACCCCATTTTTTCCCTTGTAAAACTGCTATGTGTTTGTTAGAACTAGGCAATAATGTAAGACAGTTTTGACTAACTAGGCACATTACTGAATTTGATAATGTAACTAGGACATGGGTTGTCAGAGGCTGATAAAGTAGCTAAGGGGAAAATGTTTTCATTTCTCCGTCTGGATCACAGAGTGAATTTGAAGTCCTGCTGCTGCTTCTTCTGATGGATCAAATTCACTATAGATGTGAACCTAATGTGCAATTCATTAGCTAACGGAGAGATTCAGCAGGGTCTTTTGAGGTGTCTGATGAGAGCTTTCCCAAGGAACATAGTTCTGCCTCCCAGCATATCTTATTGTTTTCTAAATGGTCAAACTTCCACAAAAGGTTGAACAGTGTTCATGGTCTGTAAAGATCCTGTTTGATCAGCAGCAGTTCACTAGTTCAGGACCAGTCCTTGTGGAGATTTAACTTGAAATTGGTTTGTAGTTCTAGAAAAGCTTAGCAGACAGAGCTCAGTGTACTCTAAATTACTAATCAACTAATGTTGCCACAAGTGCTTCTTAATAGATTAAATCCCCTCCTCTTAGTTTTGTACATGAACATCTGTCTTCTCTCTAACACCACTGCGAGCAGATCTGTAGCCAGAGATTCATGCTAATTAGAGAAGGATATTTTGTGTGTATGTGTATTAGTTTCAAATTTGTGTTTAACCTCCCTAGAATTCTCAATGTTGATGTCAGAAATGAGCTTTCTTTAAGCCTTACCTTTTGAAACTACTTATCCTAATATTTATCCTTGTGTTGTATTGCACACAGTCCCATTCCCTTAGCAAGCATTTAATGTAAGGCTATGTCACCAAACCCTCAGGCCTGTCACTGTTGCAATTTATTGTTAATTTAAAGCATATTTTATTCCTCAAATGATCTCTTTTGAAGATAATCTCTCTGCCAGAGTTGTGTACGGCTTTGTTTTCAAAGTAATCATCCACAGTCCACATTTCCTTTGGGAGGGGAAAAAACCAAACAAAAATGAAAAGCCAAAATAAAGAGCTGGAGCCAAACCCTTTCAAATTAATGAGTTAAAGACATTTTTATTGTTAACTGATGTTGAGTCATTAAGATGTCTCCCATACTTTCCTTCCCCTTTGTTAGTTAAAGTCTTTTAATATATATTATTATTATTATTTTTCCCCCAAGTCTAATGTTTTCATCTTAATCAGAAATAATATGTTAAAGTTATCAAGCCAGCAAAGACTGAATAGGTTTGTATACATCTTCACATCCCAGTCCTGTATCAAAAAAGCAATGAGCATGAGATCATGCCCTTTTAAGGTAAGAGTAAACTTTTTTCCAGTTGTAACAAATTTCAAACACATTTGAACAGAAAAGATCACATTTCTGTGCTGTAGGTAGATGGCTCCATCATGATTCATATGATTCTTTGTATATGTCTGTAGCATCCCTTTTACAAGAGCAGTGAGACAGTTCTGAAATACAATAGCACTCAGGACCAGCCTTTATGTTTGTTTACTCAGTTTTGTGAGCCTTCCTAAGTTATTTGTTACACAGGGCTGAAGTCGTCCAGAAGAGAGCTCAAGAAAGTCTTGAAGGTAGAGGCCTCCTCTGCTGCCATCACAGTATCAGAGCACTATAGCTTTCTTATGGACCTTAAAATTTGTATTTTGTTACCATATAGATGCATTTTGTTGTCACGTGGATGATTAAAGGCAGAAGGTTTCAGCTGCTGTGTGTACCAGTCGATCTTCATTGAGTTTAATAAGTCTTCGCTAGCAGAGATCTGTTGAAGATCTGTTCCAGAAAGCACAGTTACCCTGTCTTGTGCATTCTTCAGGATCACAAAAATGAGGGAAGGTGAGGAGCTGGAAGGCCCAGTTCTGTGGTTGTGTTAGGCAGAATCAGAAGCACCAGCACCCATCACTGCAGTAGAATTGTCCTTAGGTGCTGTCACAGACAGAGAAATGGACACAGTAAGGAGGCAGCTTTTGTGATCTTTGTGATGCTATATGATGTGGAACACTGCACTGGAGGTGGCTTCATGGTTCCTAGTTGCATTCCTTGTGCCCTACAAGCTTTGCAAACATCTCATCCTACAGGATGCTGAATCCTGAGGTGAGCAAGATACAGTCTGTAAACAATAGGCAAGAGAAATTTTATTTATGACTTAGTGATTTTGCAAGTGGGGTTTGGTGGGTATCAATTTCAATTGTGCTGATCACAGAAAAAAATTTTTCACAGGGAGATAAATTAACTATTGAAGCATTTTCTCTATTGCTTCACTTCCTGTATGGTGATAGTCTTTGTGAAAAGCTAAATGTAAGTAAAAGTTATAAACCTTACCTAATAGTTACAGTCTTATGGCACAAAATTATTTATCTGTAATTTTCTCACTTTCCTTATGGAAAAACTTAGACAGGTACAACCTGATCTAGCTGGAGTAACCCTAGTTTTGAGTCCATTTGAATCAACATTTAATTAGGATTGTAAATCTATAAGTCACTCTGTGAACATGTACCCAATTAAGCGAGCATTGACTCTTCAGTCTTTTGAGCATTGAGATTTTTTAAAAGCTAAGCTAAAAGGATGCAGTTAATTTATCCTTTGGGTCTAGAACCTTCTTTTTCTGTGAATAGTTCCACAGTTAAAGGGGTTGGTAGTCCAGGTGCCACTGTACTAGAAATAATTAATACTTAGAGGGTAAGCATGGCTTGTTCTTCCATAGAGTGATTTAATTTTCATATTCTGATTGCCTAGAGTGGCTCACTTCAGCAATCTTAGAGAATTTGCTATGGTTTTGATTCATTCTACAATGTTCTTACACATTTCTAATCCTTACAGCTTTCACACACAGGGAATTCGTTACAGATTTAATGAGCCATTGATATCAGTAAAAATAATTTTCTGACATCTTTAAAAAGAGGTGATCAGAGTTTCTGGTATATCCCCACCACTAATTGTCATTTAAGCACCATTTCTACTGCAAAGGTAAATCTTTTTTTACCCTCAAATGTGCAAAATGCAATGCCCATTGAATTATATGTTCCTTCTAAATTTTTGGTCTTATTTTAAGGACCTATAAATTCAGCCTTACTGTAGTAATGGCCTAATAATATGTCTGCCAGTGATGATGGTATCTTCCAGGCTATACCTCTAGGAGATACACTTTTAAATATATATGTAAGAAATGTTCTGAAATAAAAGATGCTAGAAGTTTGGAAGGGACTGCATGAGAGGACATGAGGATCTTTCTTAGGAAGGAGTCCTTTAGAATATGAAATTTTTATTCATCCTGTTGGACAAGTCAAAGAATTAGATTTTTTTTTACTTTGTATGTGATTTTTAAAAAACAACAAAAACTTTCTGGTATTTTCTGTCAAATCATTCTTTGAAAAATCTTTATTAAAGAGACAAAATTGTGTGTTGGATCCATCTCTATATCAAAGATAATCCCTGATAAAAATATTTTAAACATTTTTGAAGATTTGTTGGTTTATGTAAGTGCTACTTATTTAATATCATGGCATTTGTAATAGCTTATGCCATAATAAATTTGTACATGTAATAGCATAAACATAATAAATTCTATTTTTATGGGTTGGTTTTGTTTGTTTTTTTAATGCTCTCTTCTGGAATGAAAATAATGTTTTTACCACATATTTATTGTCAAGGCAAAAAGGTCATGCAACTTCCACTTTTACATTTGAGAGTTATAGACAGGGTAGCATTTTCTAATAAACTGTGTGGATATTCAGAGATGCTCCTGTAGAGCTACCCAATGGAATGTAACTAATCTCTTGAGGCCTTGCACTGTCTTCCTGGAGGGAGACTCACAGATTTAGGTTAATATGTTATTGTCATGTTTGAAAGAAATTGTTACGGGTTCTGATGGCATGTAAAAAAAGGGAGATAAATAATGTAAACATTTGCCTTTGTGTTAGTAGATGAATAGCTGGAGTGGACAATTAAGGCTGACAGCCATGTCTTCATTAATAAGATGCAAAAGAATTTTATTTAAGCAGACATTTCTAGGTAGACTTGGCCAGAGCAGGCACACCAAATCTTCAGGAATTTCAAGGAGGAAAGCGGTGTGTCCTGACACTTCTGATGTAGTTCTTGGGTCAGATCTGTACAAGATAACTAAATATAGGGCAGAGTTTTGAATAAATAGTTAGAATACAGGCAATTTATTCACGAAGATTTGAAGTGATCCCAGAAGAGGAGACTTAGATGAAATAAACTCAGAGCTGCTAGTAATTGTTATTCCAACTCAGTATGGAGTACAGACAAGTTAATAAAAAAACAAAGCAAAACAAAACAAACAAAAACAAAACAACAAAACAACCCATAAATGAAAAAGGCTAATTTGATAACTGTTTTTGATTTTTTTTCTTTAATTGATGATTTAACAAGCATATTGACTGATGAAATTGGTAGATGATACCTTGAAACAAGTACTTCAGTACCCCAGAGTCTACTTTGGAAGTCTTGATAGGCTTCAGAGTGATCTTAACAAGGTTAGGCAGATAAGGGAAGGCAGTGACTGGAATGTAGCATGTTCTGATTTTTGAAATATTCTAGTGACTGAACTGGCCTGTGGAAATTTTTGCACTTCTGTTCCCCTGCATATTTATCTCTGGTCTGACTGACAAACTGAGAGAGGAGATCTTTGGATTCATCTGGAAATGGCTAAAATGGACAAATCCATTCCTGTTTGTTACGAAGTCCCGGTGTGGGCAGAAGTAGTAATCAAGAAGCAGGCCATTTTTTTCTTTGAGTAGTTCTGTGCATTGTTATTGGGAAGTACATATGTTTTAAAATAAAGACAGAAGAAATTCCGCTTATCCCCTGAAATTTGGCATATTTCATACAATGCAATTTTGCACTGAGCTTTAGGGTTTTTTTGGGGTTTTGAGTTGGAATGTAGGATATTTGCTCCTGCTAGTTCCCAGTTAGCCCACAGGAAGGAAATTTAGAAATTTCTTGCCAAGGTGAAAGAAAACAGACTGTAATTAAAAGTTGTTCTCTCTCCATTTGCTCTTGTTGCTTTCAGTAAAAAAAAATGTATATAAGATTAAAATCTTGAGCAAAGCTGATTTCTTTATGGGTTTTTCCATCTCTAAACGTACAAAAGTCATAAGTTGTCATTGGCAGTAGTTGTAGGAGCAGCTGCTCTTAATTGAAGAAAAACATTCATAGTTTCTTCTAGAAATCAGACAAAACCAAACCCTGCATCTGAACATCTCTGAAACTTCATATGTTTAGAGATGGAGTGGGCAGTGAACTTTGCATCTAGAAGTGATGTGTGTGTTAAAACTCACTTCATTCATCCACTTTAAAGGTTATACATTCCACCTTAAGAGCCTAAGGTTGTGCAACTTGCTCTCAGAGAAGTGACTGTTACTCATACACAGTCACTTGGGACTTAATGCTGTTAGATCCCTGATAATCCTATGTATTATTTATTAAAGACTTTTCTCAAAAAGAAGCCACAGGGTGGCCAGGAGATGATTACCAACTTACTTTTGATAAACCCACACTTGATTACGGTGAGCTAGATTTCCATAGTCTTAACATTATTATGCTTAGTGCATACAAATTATAGGAGAACCCTACTAGGGGGAAATCTAGATGGTAAGGAAGATGGGTGGGGAGGGAAAACAGGCTGTAAGAAAATTCTCACAGCCATTCATACCAGCCTTTCCATGCAGACGGAGTGAAATGAAGAGCTCATTCATTTATGAGCAACTAGAAGCGTAACTGTGGAGAGTTTTCTCACAGAAAAAGGTTATGATTTACTCTAAGTGAACAACCCATGTTGATAAGACTAATGAGCAACACTGAAGGAGCTGTGAGAAACTGACCTTGTAGCTAATTCTGAAGAGGCCTCGAAGTACTGANGTAACCAACAAACATTCTTGCACAACTGATTCATACATCTTCATTAGCAAGGTAGAATTTTGTGTTATTGAAACTGAAGATCTACTTTTTGTGTCAGGTCTTGCTGCAATTGTTATTGATGAAGAAAACACCGTGGGTGGAAATTGTCGTCTCTTTTTAAAAAAATACAATCTCAGTTGGGTGTTATTTGGGTTTTTTTTGGCATTGCGTATAGCCACATCACCTATTAAGCCATAAAATATTGAGCATGTATCATAATTTCACAAGCCTCTACTATGACTCATACCAGACACAACATGCATGAGACAGTAGCAAAGTGAGGAAGCTATACTGGGGTATGTGTATCACTTAGGGTTATTTTAAGAATGGATTTTGACTTCTGTCATTTGTACTTTAAGTATGACTTGTTCAATAATGTGTTCAGTTGTAATTAGGTAATTCTATGTCTACTGACAGGTTTTTTGTGACTGAGATGCAATTTTAGCTCTGCATACCAAGAAGCTTGCCAAGGAATCACAGAAT
>VYZU01046430.1:0-14268 GCA_013401355.1 Ceyx cyanopectus
TTTTTTTTTTTTTTTGGTTTATCCTTTAAAACAAAGTCAAACAGAAGAGCTTGGATGTGCTGGGTGTTCTGTTGGTGCCACTGAATCACTACTAGCTGGTTCCAAGGAGCAGTGAAGGCACTTTGATAAGGTAGAGACTGTAACCCTGCGAGTTTTATCTCTTCTATTCTTTACCCCACCGTGGTAACCACTGAACACGGAATTCTAGACCCCAGAGCTTCACTAAAGTCTTATTTTTTCACCTGTGTAGTTCAGAGATGTGCAGAGAGCTTTCCTCCTCTGCCCTGGGTGCAGTCATAGCAGTACTTGTCCTCTCTTACCTGGAAACCAGGAGGTCTGTGGCCACTGTGCTGCAGTTTCAGTGACTTCTGAAGCTGGTTTCATCTGAAGGAGGATTCAGAAGAAGGAAAAAAATATGATAAACACAAGTGTTTCTAACAGGAGGCTCTGCCACTGCAATGGAAACACTTGTATTTCCTTGCTGTGGTGGTTCATTTGAGTTTTATTGTGTTTTCTAGCTTGTTCCTCCCCATTAAATTAGTTCTGTTTCCAGACATTAGCATAATTGCTTGCGGTGAATTACCTTCAGTTTTAGGCAAGCATTATGCAAAAAGGGCTGTGAAAATGAGTATGGCGAGGTAATTAAAAGTCTAATCACCTTTTTACTCTTGTCGTTATCCCCTCGGATGGCAGGAGAGGTGAGGAGAGCTCTGCTGGGGCTGGAGCTGTGGGTGCAGCTCTGGGGCTGATGGGGGAGGCAGCTCCTGCTCCCAGGGCTGTAAATCAGCTGGAGTCTCTGGTCTGGAGCTGGGATTCTGCAGCTTCACCCCCCCAAGCCTTTCTTTTCTCAGTTACAGAGCCATCTAGTACACATGCTTTATCTCTACACACTAATTACACAACTTCATCAAGCTACCTATTTTTTTTTTTCCCTTGGCAAGCACTGCAGATGAGGGCTGTGCAGTGCTTTTTTTTTTTGTGTTTTTTTTTTTATTTTCCAGACCTCAGTTCTTTCCTACAGCTCCAGGTCATTGTTTGGGGTTTGTTTTTTCTCTGTTTTTCAGCATCCTTCTTTCAGATGTAAGAACCCAGGGCTTTGATCAGCTGTCTGGTGCTGTCTGTCTGATGTCACACGTGGAGTTGTTCCTGTCGGAGGGATGGTTTCCTATGTGTGTGGCTAATTATGGTGCTGGTCTTATCAGCTGCAGTGTCTGTCCTTAATGAGCCCTTAAATCCTTTCCAGGATGATTGAATCATAGGAATATCCTTTCCAGGATCACAGAATCCCAGCATTGTCTGGGTTACAGGGACCTCCAGAGCTCATCTAGTCCAAGATGTTCCCATCTAGGGACATCTCAGCTAGAGCAGGGTGCTCAGAGCCTCCTCCAGCCCCACCTGGGATGTCTCCAGGGATGGGGCCTCAATCACCTCCTTGGGCACCTGTTTCAGTGCCCACCACTCTGCTGGGAAAGAACTTCTGCCTTAGTTCTCATCTCCATCCACTCCTTGCTCATTTCAAACCATTGCTCCTCGTCCTTTCACTCCAGCCCCTCTCCAGGCTTTGGAGCAGCTCCCTGCAGGCACTGGCAGGTGCTCTAAGGTCTCCCTGGAGCTTCTCTTCTCCAGGCTGAACCATCCCAGCTCCCTCAGCCTGTCCTGGGAGCAGAGCTGTTCCAGCCCCTGAGCATCTCCGTGGCCTCCTGGCTCTGAGGGCTCCAGAGCTGGACACAGAATCCCTCCCTAAGGGGTGAATATGCAGAAAACCCCACGGGCAGCTTGTGCTTGGAAACCAGAACCTTGGTTGTGCCCTGCAGGACCAGAAGAGGAGCAGGCAGGTCCCTCAGCCAGCAACTCTGGGGGTGAAGATGCCCCAGAGGCTTCACAAGCTCTCATCTCCTGAAGGTGACACTGCTGTTTGCCAGAGGGATGCTCTGGAATGATCTTGGGCTGCCTCTCCAAGGATCTCCTAGTGAGTCAGAGGACAGGAGAGGAAAGCTGTGGCAGCTCAGACTGGCCAGGCACGGGCTGTTCCTCCCCAGCAGCAGCAGCAGGGTGGGGAAGTGCAGCCCGTCTGGAGCTCTAGCTGCTCACCACATCCTGTTTGTTCCAGCACCCGCCGTGCCCCCGCTGCCATGCGCTGCCAACACACCAGAGCTGGCACCTGCTCCAGTGCCAGGTGATCTGCACCCACTGCCACGGGGTGGGCATGCTGCCGGAGCCCACCCCAGCCTGGTTGTGCTTGGAGCTCTGCGGCGTGCGTGGCTGCTGGGAGTGCCAAGGGACTGGGTTGGGTCATTCTCACGTTGGTGAGGATTCACCAACTCATGGTGCTTCAGAGCAAACCTGGTGGCAGTGGCTGGCACCGGGCTGGCAAGTTGTGTCTGCCTGGTGGGCAGTGAAGAAAGCTGGCTGAGAAATTCTGGGGTGTCCCAGAGCCTCCTGCAGCCTCAGGTGCTGCCTGAGGTTCATGCCAGGGCACACACCAGCCATACTAGAGCACCCACCAGAGCACCCACCAGACATGCCAGAGCACACATCACAGAGTTCTTGGGGCATGCCTGGCAGCTGGTGGCACCTGGAAAGCTGGCTGTACCCCTCTCAGTCTCCTCTGTGTTGCTCAGAGCCCTTGGGGAAGGATGAGGAGGGAATGTATTTTAGCTGTTTCAGCAGCTGGTCGTGCTGCAGTATAAGCTCTGCACCTTGCCTAGCAAGTAACTTGCATTTTTTATTATCATTTTTCCCTCAGAAGCTGATCTAATTTCTGTTTTATTTTCTTGGAAGATGACTCTGGTGAAAAGAGCCAATTAACAAACGTGTAGTTGATGGGACAAGTTACAAACGTCTTTTTTTAATGTATTTTATTTTTATTTTTTATTTTTTTCCTATTTACCATCCACTTCTGCACAGTGAGGAATGATCTTTCTGGGGGTGATTCAGTGTCTTTTCTCTCCTGTGAAATCAGCAGGGCTGGAGCCGTGCCCAGCCGGGGTGAGCGCTCTGCCATCTGCGGCGCTGCCCACACGCCGGGCACAGGGGGCTCTGGCTGCTGCTGCTCCCCTCCAAGCGTGGCTGGTGGGTGCTCTGCCATGGTGGCATGGCTGGTGGGTGCTGTGGCATGGCTGCTGGATGTTCTGGTATAGCTGGTGTATGCTGTGGTGTGGCTTTTGGGTGCTCTGGCATGGCTGATGGGTGCCCTGGTGGGTGCCCTGGCATGGCTGGTGGATGTTCTGGTATAGCTGGTGGATGCTGTGGTGTGGCTTTTGGGTGCCCTGGCATGGCTGATGGGTGCTCTGGTGTGTGCCCTGGCATGGCTGGTGTGTGCTCTGGTGTGTGCCCTGGCATGGCTGGTGTGTGCCCTGGCATGGCTGGTGGATGTTCTGGTATAGCTGGTGGATGCTGTGTTGTGGCTTTTGGGTGCTCTGGTGGGTGCTGTGGCATGGCTGGTGGATGCCCTGGCATGGCTGATGTGTGCCCTGGTGGATGCCCTGGCATGGCTGGTGTGTGCTCTGACATGGCTGGGGTGTGCCCTGGTGGGTGCCCTGGCATGGCTGGTGTGTGCCCTAGTGTGTGCTGTGGCATGGCTGGTGGGTGCTGTGGTGGGTGCTGTGGCATGGCTGGTGGATGTTCTAGCATGGCTGATGTGTGCCCTGGCATGGCTGGTGTGTGCTCTGGTGGGTGCCCTGTCATGGCTGGTGTGTGCTCTGGCATGGCTGGTGGGTGCTCTGGCATTGGCTGGTGTGTGCTTTGGTATGGCTGCTGTGTGCTGTGGCATGGCTGGTTGATGTTCTGGTATATCTGGTGGGTGCCCTGGCATGGCTGCTGTGTGCTCTGTTCTCTTTTTAGCTGCATTTCCAGAGCACTTGCTTTATTTCCTAGTTCCTCCTGCCCCCTCCAGCAGCAGGGCCAGCTCTGCCTGCAGTGCCTCTGATCCTGCTGCTCCCTGCAGCTTCCTCAGCCACCAAAAAACACCAACCCAGCAAGGAACCCCACCAGAGTAGGGTGAGAACAGCTCCCAGCTGCTGCTCCGTGCTTTCCAGGACAGTGAATCCTGCTCTCTGCTGCTGCTTTCACGGACCCATCGCTTCAGTGCTCAGCAGTAGCTGGATCTTGGGTTAAAATCTGCTGAAAAAACATCCTCCCTCTTCCTCTTTCAGTCGCCAGGGTGGTAGCAGAGGGCACCACGCTCCCCAGCTGCCTAAAAATAACAGGGAAAAGCACCTCCCCGGAGCATTGCTGAAGCCACTGTTGAATTTCAGCACCAGGTCTGTGTGCTGTTGGCACCCTCAGCAAATTAAAGGAAGAGACCGTGGAAGCAATAAGAACTTGGGAGGGAAGAGAAGCACCTGGGGTTTCTGTGGCCACGAAGTGAGCACGGGGGTGGCAGAATCAGTTGGTTCTGGGCACCCCTGGGTGCTGGCGGTGGCTCTGAGGCTGCAGCTGTGCCCACAGAATGGGGCAGGGGGTGGTTTGGGTTAAAATAAGGCATGGCAGGGCAGACAGTGGCTGGCTGGGGGGGTTGCTGTGAAGGGCAGGAGGCAGGAGGGTGGTTGGTTTTGCTCCGGGGTTCCCTTTCTGAGGCAGGAGGGTGGCTGCCCTGCAGAATGGCTCCATCAGAATCAGGAAGCAGCTCTCCCCAGTTGCACTGCAAACTCTGCTGGAAGGCTGAGCTCCTTCTCCTGCTTTTCTGACCCAGCCTGGATTGGGGGTGGTCTGCAGGAGGCCTCGGAACCTGCCCCTGCTTGGTGTGAGCTGTGGCAAACAACACGACCCCCCCCCAGACCACAAGGAGCTGTCAGGAACTGGGTGGCTGCAAACTGAAACAGAAAGTGTTGATGGAGACATTTCAGCCTGGAGCTGCTCCACTGGCACCAAACTGGGGTGAGAGGGGATGCACTGGGAGCCTTCTGGCTAAACTCAGCTTGTTTGGCTCATTGCATGTGTTATTTTAATTTTATTTCTTTATTTTTATTTTATTTTACTTTTATTTTAAATTTTAATTTAATTTTCTTTTTTATTTACTTTTTTTTTCTCTGAATTGATACTGGCTTTAAGATTTTTTGATACTGGCTTTAAGATCTTTGATACTGGGTTTAAGATTTTTGATACTGGCCTTGAGATTTTTGATACTGGGTTTAAGGTCTGGGCTTTGTCATAATTTAAATGTTAATGGAATCCGCATTTCTTTCAACATAACTCGTGCTGATGGTAAAATGCAGGTGATTTTTTCATGGCTCTCACTGAAGATGATTTGGAGGGATGCTAAGGAAGCTCTCTGCTGTAGCTGTTGCGTGTGTTGTATCTGCAGGCAGTTCTGAGGAGGTGTCAGCCTTGCGTGTCAGGGACAAACAGCATCCGAAGTCACCATAAAAAATGTATGTTTTCATTTTGGTGTTCGTTCTGGTCATCAATAATTGAGCACTTCTTTGTTGGGATGCAGCCTGATAGGCTCCCCTGGTGCCTTTCTTCTTGGAAGGGTTGAAGATTCTGAGTTGTGTGATTTCCCAGGGGATTTGCAGATTAAATCTGAGCTTCAATATAGGAAATAATATGTGTGTTATGATCTGGAGCTGTGCTTGACAGCCAGTGTGTGTGTGCTGATGTGTATTAGCATTTAGAGATGGTGTTGTTCTTGGAGGGGACAATAGTCTCTGTCTCAGAGTAGTGTAACTACACAGCTCTGGGGTTGGATATTCAGTAATTCCAGGCAGGTGGGAGACTTTGAAGTCCAGAATTATTTTAGGAGAGAAGATGAACAAGGTAGAGAATGGATATTGCATCCATAGATATATCAAATAAACATCCCTGGGGATAGCAGAGAGAGATCCCATCCCTGGGGATAGCAGAGAGAGATCCCATCCCTGGGGATAGCAGAGAGAGATCCCATCCCTGGGGATAGCAGAGAGAGATCCCATCCCTGGGGATAGCAGAGAGAGATCCCATCCCTGGGGATAACTAACTGAGATCCCAGCCATGGTCCCCCCTCCTCCCATCCCAGTTTCCCAGTCAGGCCACACCAGTTGTTTTCATCAGAGCCTCTTGAAACAGTTCTCAGACCAATTACTCCCTGGGCACGCTGTGCAGCAGGTAAATACAGGTTTGCCATGTCTGCAATGTGGCATCATCACACCTGTTAATAAGATTTACCTGCCTGGCTCTGTACTGCCAATAAAGCAGAGCCTTTGGTGCTGCTGCTTCATCTCAGTGGGATAACTCATTAGGAACGGGAGGAAAAGCTCAGAAACCAGACGAGTAAGTAGAATCTAAATTACTAAAGCTCTTAAGCCTCCTAACTTTCCATGGTGCTTTTTGAGAGGCAGCAGTTAGGGAGCTGTGGAGCTGAGGGTGGGCATTGGAGGGTGGGCATTGGAGGGTGGTCACTGGAGGGTGGGCATTTGTTATCTGGGTATTTAAGCTGTCCAAGTGTTTTTATTGTCCTGTACCAATATCTCCTCTAAAAGAACAACGTGTGACACAACCTGCAGTCCCCCCCAGCCCAGGACTGGTGCCAGGCTGGGCAGCTCTTGCTGCAGTGCCCCTGGGTGCAGTGTCAGGAGGTGAGAAATGTGCCCCATCAGAGCTCTGAATCCTCCAGGATCCTTATAGGGCAGTTGCTTCTCTCTCCTGGCCCCTTTCCACTGGCACAGTTACTTCCAGACAGTGCCCCTGATATTCTGCTCTCAGATGCTGGGGGGGTAGGTTCAGAAACAGGCAGAACAGTTTCTAATGCTCCTGGGTGTTTCTGTCAATAATTTATTTGATTTAAAGGGGGCTGAGCGAGGAGAAGCAGAACCATCTGTTTCTGAACCTCCATCTCTCAGCAGCTTTCTGACAGAGCACAGAGTGAACTAGAGGGAGACTTCAGTGCAGGAAAATCTCTGTGCTCTGTCACTGCTGTAGTGGTTTTGCTCCTCTTCAGTGCTGTGTGTATTTACTGAGCACTACTGTTGTGTTTTGTTTGTAGCCACAGTGAACACTCCTCCCCATGGACTGCAGGGCTGAGCTGAGCACTGGCAGCAGGGAGCAGGGGCCAGAGCAGCCCTAGCAATGCTGGGAGGGCTGGAACCCTCTGCTGGGATAGACTGGGAGAGCTGGGGGGGTTCATCCTGCAGAGGAGAAGCTCCAGGAAGACCTTCTGGGGCAGATGGGGACAGAGTTTTGAGCAGGGGCTGTTGGGACAGGGCAAGGGGGGATGGTTTAAACTAAAAGAAAAGAGGTTGAGACTGGAGAGAAGGGAAAATTGTTGGTGTTGAGGGTGGCAGAGGCTGTGCCAGGCTGCCCCATCCCTGGCACCACCCCAGGGGAGGTTGGTGGGGCTCTGAGCACCCTGCTCTGGGTGCAGATGGCCCTGCTCCCCATGATGATTTAAAGATGACCTTTAAATGTTCCTTCCACCCAACCCAGCCTGGGATTCTCTGGAGGGTTGTGAGTTCCCTCCTGTTGGGAAGTTACCCCACGCCTCCATTAAATGCTCCTGTCACTGCTGTCCCCAAGGAGCAGCACAGGCAGAGCCATCTCAGCTGCAGAGCCACCCCCAGGCTGCCCTGCGTGCTCAGCAACCCAGAACAGCCAGGGGTCTGCAGCCTGGGGGTGTCAGAAGCAGCACTGTGCCTCTCAGGAGTGGAGATTGGCTTCTGTTAGGCAAATAATTGTGGAAAAAAAAAAACCTAGAAAATGCTAATAAATAAAATAACCAGTGTCAGGTCCTCCCGTGGTGACGTGGGTGCTCATACTTCCAATGCCAAGCTACCACCCCTTGCCCCCCAAGCTGCTCCTGGTTGTGAGCTTGCTAAGAGCTTGCTAGGAGCTGCTAACATCACTTGCAAAAGTAGTGGGAGGTTCTTCTTGTACAGAGAGGAAAAAAAAACCAAAACCTCCTGTGCTGTGTGTGTTTCTTGATGAGCTTTGGTGAGGGGATTGAATCGTGTTCTTGGAGTGAGATGCAGTGTTTAGCTGAAAAATCAGAGTGTTTTTCCATGTCTTCCTTTACAAGTCTTCCTTTTAGAGGTATTTTTTTCTTATCTCCTGGCTTTCCTCTTTGATATATTAAATACTTTTGGTACTCGACTGGAATTCTGCATGTTAATGGGCACCAGGGTGTGGAAGACCTGTGTTAGCTGTGGCTCAGACATGAGTTTTTCCCCATTCTTTTCCTTCCATGGTTTGAAAACCATGATTTATTTCACGCTCACTATTCAGAGGCAGGTTTCCTGAGGACATTGTGATGATACATGGTGGGTTTTTGAGGCAGAGCTCATTGTCAGTTGCAGTGGGTGAAGCACAGACATCATTTTTGTGTGTGTGGGTTTGTTGTTTATTTTCCTGTTTGTTTTATTTGAGTTTGGCTTGGTTTGTGTTTTTTTTTTCCTTGGATGATATATTGAATATTTCATGGAAATATTTCCTTTGAAGATGCTTGAAACCTTTTAGCCAAAGTTTGTTTTCACACAGTGGTTTGCAGACATTGTTAAATGCTACCTGGTGACTTGGAGACTCATTTTGAGCTCAGTTTGATTCTTTTCTAGAGAGGCTGTTCTGCACTTCACACCACTGTCTGCCAGCCCTGGCCTGGGAAAGAGCCTTTGTTCTGCTTTGTGTGGTAATTTGTGTTTAATTTTAATTTGTCATGATGCATCAGCTCTTAACAAAAAGTGAAAGTGCACGAGGCTCTGTCTGGAAAAAACAGGTTAAGGACAAATAGCTCATAACTGGAATTGAGTGAAATTTGGACCAAACTGAAGTGGAGATTCCTGCTCAGGTGGAGTTTTTCCCTTGTAGCAGCAAACACCTTTGTTCCTGGGCAAGGAAATTGGTGCTTCTCTTCATTCCAGAGCTTTTAGTTGTCTGAATTATCCTGGGCTGTGCCAACTGAGCAGGGTGCTGAAGGTGGCTGGGTGCTCCCTGCCAGCCTCAGGCTGGTTCCAGGGGCAGTTTATTGGGCTCCAGGGGCAGTTTATTGGGCTCCAGGGGCAGTTTTTGAGTGTTTTAACACCTCTGCCCTGGCATTTGCAGTCCAAGACCCAGACCTGTCACTGGTACCAGTGGTTTGCTCGTTGTGTTACCTGAGAAAAATGAAAGGGGACAAACCCCCAGATGGCACGTTGGGAAAAAACAGGATTTTTTCCAGCAGAAGGGCCAAGTGAGATGCTCTGTGTGTGGCCCTGGCTCCTGGGTGGCACCTCCAGAGGAGCTCCTGGGTACCACCTCCAGAGGCGTGTGATGGCACCGTGTACAAATATCCCTCTGGTTACACTCCTCTGGCTTCTTCATGCTGTTGTCTGGGCTCATCCACATCAGAAGGGTCAGGAGAGGTCTTGGAGGGGTTTCAGGAAGCTGAGTGTGCCCTGCGTGCAGGGTCTGCAGAGCAGCCTGAGCTAGGGATGCTCCTGCTGGCCACTGCTGGGGCTGCTTGTCCCGATTCCCTCCTCGTCCCCGGCACGTTCCCTTGGGATTTGGAAGCAGCTTGGGTATTTTTGTCGTCTTAATTTGCTATTTTGCCTACTAGAAAGAGGCTGCATCAGCACGTTGGACCCCGTTCAGGTCTGCTGTAAATAGATGCAGCTTCCTTTCAATCAGTGCCATTGTGAGCACTGCTCTGGGGGCTGAACCTGGCTATTTTTAGCTCTGCTGCCTTACCCAGTCACTTCTGTTTGTTTTAATAAGATTTTTATTTACTCCTGTTAAAGGGGTATTCGATTCCAGTGCCAATAAACCTGCAGATAGATAAGAACCTTTCTCCGGGGTTTGTTTTAGTGCAGAGTCCCTCGTTTATTTTATTTATTATTCCCTGCTCCCAGTGAATCAAGAGTTTTATTACAGAGCGCCTGCTGTATATTTTTATTTATTTATGATTTTCTTTATTATTCTGTGCTCTCAGTGAATTGACATGCTCAGGAAGACCCACAGTGGTGTGTGCTGGATGCCAAGGTGACCTTTAGCTGGCAGGAGCAGACAGTGCTGGCATCGTGGTGAGAGTGGCCAGAGCCTGGTCCAGCCCTGCTGGTGGGACAATGTGTCCTGCTTTGGTATCACCCCCAAACAGGCAGGTTATCACCCCCAAGCAGGCAGGTGGCAGCTGCAAAGGTGCCCCTTCAAAGCCTGTTAGAAATCTGGGGGGTTTGAGGGGGTGCTGGAGACTCACCGGCCAGGATTTCATGGAAAGTTTCTGGAACTGTGTTAGAAAATCATAAATACTTGAAGTAAATAGTGCAGTAAATTGGATTTCTCTTTTAAAAGGAGCTGCATTAGCTTCATTCCCTCCTTGCCCAGTTGGGGATGAGCTCTGGGAGTGGCTGGGTCACTCTGGTGGGCTCAGGCTTTGTCACCCACATCCCCTGCTGCTCCCCCCACTGTGCCTGGGGGAGAGCATCCAGTTAAAACTGATCCCAGACTCTGGGGGCTTCTTTTTTCCTTCTCAAAAGACAGTCCTGGTAACCAGACCTGGTGCAACTGGCAAACTGAGCTGGAAAGGAGAATATAACAGGAAAAATCTATTGTCTGGAGGGTGGGAATGCAGAGGCTTGGAGAGGAGCTGTCTCAGGATCATCCATCACCTTGGGGTTACAGAAACTACCTGTAAAATGCACTTTTCCATTGACAACAGTCTGCTGTGGCAATTGATGGAGTATGGGAGAAGAAATCTCGTAAAGCAAAAGCTGCCAGCATCTTCATTTCATAAATAATTGTGGGTTCCTTTCACCTGCTGCTTCACTCTATCATTTGTTTAATTTCTGCTTTCTCTTCTCCCTGTTATTTTTTCCCCCTGTGCTCATTGTGCTTCCCATCAGTTCTCCCTGAACTCCCGAGCTCTCCTGTCACTCACTGCTGCTCCTGCCAGGCACTTCTGCTCTTCCCTGTGAGCTGCAGTGCCTGGGGAATCATTTTTTCCCTCAATCTCAGCACATCAGTGAAAGGGAGGAGGTTTCAGAACCCACTGGTAAGGCTGAAACGCCTGGATCCGATGGGACTGGGATGAGTTCAGGGCAGTGGGGACATCTCTGGTGGGATTGAGATGAGTTCAGGGCAGTGGGGACATCTCTGGTGGGATTGAGATGAGTTCAGGGCAGTGGGGACACCCCTGCTGGGATTGGGATGAGTTCAGTTCCCTGATCAGAGCCTGATGGTTAATCACCCTTGGAAAGAAATTTTTTCCTGCAATCCTCTTGGAATTTCAAACCATCTCCCTTTATCCTGTCCCAACAGTCTGTCCCCACCTCTCTGCCATGCCCTGTCAGAAAATAGGGAAGAAAATGAGAATATTTTGGGGTGACCACTGGCATGGATTTATTTTCCCACTCCTCCCACAGTCTTTTTGGGTTTGTTGGGTTTTTTTTGTGGTGTTTGTGGGGTTTCTTTTGGCAAACAGCCAGTGGCTGGGACCACTCCAGGGATTTTTCTATCACTGCTTCATTGCTGTTTGTGCCTCTCTTAATTACTCGATGGTAATCTTGGGCTTGTGGTCCAGAGTCCTCTCAGCAGGATCCCACCCAGGGCTGCTCTTCCCATCACGTGTGGAACAGGAGGGAGGCTCTGGGATCAGTCCCAGGGGTGCAGGTTTTGATCTCAGGGGGATGAGGGGGGGGGGGTCACCCCTCTGGCTCCTTCTGCTGGTGACCAGAGGACCCCAGAAAACACCCCCTTTTCCTACTGGGGATCCATCTCCAGCTGGATTCCCCTGTGGAGGGATTTGCATGGCTTTGTTTTCAAGGTAGGATGCTCTGGAGAGCAGGAGATGCTGCAGGTGGTTGTTGGATTTCTTGCTTGAGCACATCCTGCTCTTCTTTTTATTTTGGTCACAGAATTGTGCTGTAAATTCGGGTTGAAATGACACTTTATTAAGCAAAACCCACCAGAAAAAGTCATCCTGAAACTGGGGCCCCAGAGAGGTGGCTTTTTATCAAGAAAAAGTGGATAAATCTGTGTCAGAAAGGCAGGGCATGTGCAGTGCATCTCCTCCTCACCCCAACACAGAAACAAGGTCTGAGCTGGGAGGGGCAACAGGACATTTTGAGTGTTATGAGAACGTGTCCTGACATTTCTCTGCAGGGAGAAGTTGGATTATACTGAATAAACCTCTGGGAGAGGAGTCAGCTTTATGTTTTTTTCCTTATTGAGCTGCTCAGTGGCTGGGGACACTTACCCAGGGACCCCCATCCTGGGATGTCACCCCAGGTGGCTTTGGATCCTTTATAATTTATCACACCAATGATGCTTTTTTTTGCTGATATCTTAATTTTTCTAATATTTTTTTTCTCTTTCCAGGATTTTTGCTCTTTAAAGACTATTGCATGAACGAGATTGATGAAGCTGTCCCTCAGCTGAAGTTTTATGAAGAGGTAAGTGGGTGCTGGTGGGGTTTTGGGGCTGCCCCACTGCTCAGGCAGGGGATGTAGGAGCAGCAATGGAGAAAATTGAATATTTGCATGAAAAAAACCCAACCTACTTAGCTCAACTTGTAGCAGTGCTGTTGTTTGGGCTGTAACTGTGTCTTTTTAAACCCAAGCAAAGCACTTTAAAATCTCCTGCTGCAGTTTTTGTCCTTCAGGAGTCAAGTGTGTTTAGATTCAAGGCATAATGTGTTCAAAACAATGGAAGAAATTTACCTGAGCAGCCACTTAATCACATGTTTATTCACCACAGTGGCGTGTCAGTGGGAAAATAAATGGGTAAATGGGAAATATTGAGGGAATGATGAAAAGGGGGGGAATACTAATAAGATAGTTAATATCTTTAGGTTTATTAATGTTTTCTATCACCAGATACATCCTTTTACTGTGGTTGTGTGAAACATTAGTAAGAAATGAGTTGAAATAGGTTTGTCTGAGTCTCTACTTGTTACAGCTTTGAGTTAAGCCAGATGTGTTCTTGAGAAGTGGGATCAACTTTTGATCTTGACTCGTGAAGATGATGATCAATCTTCATCCTGCTGCAAAGCAGAGGTGCAGTTAAATTCACTAACACTTGCCAGCTCTGAGGAGTGCTTTTTATTATTACAGCCAGCCTGGGACTTGGATTCTATTGCACACAGTGAAGATTCTCCTTGAGGGTAGAAAGCCTCCAATGAGACATTTCCCTCCTGCTGCCCCAAAGAGCCCCAGCAGCAAGTGGAGGAAGGTTCCCTGGGGCAGTTTGTGTGTCCCTGGTGTGGTGGGTGCAGGGCAGCCCCTGGCTCAGCCCAGTGTCGGCTCCTCTGCCCCCCTCACCTGGCTCCTGGGAGCTCTGCCCCTGCCCTCTGTGCTGTGGTGAGATGCCCAAGCACTGCCCTGGAGTCCTGGGCACCTCCTGCTCTGTAGCACCCACCTGGCCAAGAATGATGCTGCTGTCTGCAGCTGCCTGGAACAATTTCTTCCCCTGCAGGGCTGTCCCAGGCTGCCCAGGGCATGGGTGGAGTCCCTGTGACCCCCCTGGAGGGGTTTCCAAGCCCCCCGTGGAGCTGTGGTGCCCTGGCAGTGCTGGGGATGGTTGGATTCCATGATCTGAAAGGACTCTCCCAACTTTTCTCTTCCATCTGCCAGCTCTAGAAATGGGAAGAGTCCCCTCACTCCACTCATCCCATGCTGCATTTGTGACACTCCCCACTGGGGACCCCTCCCCAGCCCTCTCACAGCTGCTGCTTTTGGCTCAACCTGCCCCTCTGCTTTCCAGGGGCAGCTTGTGCTGCTCCAAGTGCTGCCCAGGTCACCTCCTGTGGCTCCCCTACCCCTCCAGCTGATGGGGTCAGACTTTCCTTGCTGTGGAGAGAAATCCTGAGTGACTCAGTTCCCCCAGTGCAATTAGATATTTGCTGTCAGTAGAGCAGCACCTCTCCCTATCCACTTCCACCTTCACAGTGATGCTGCCCCTGTTGGAAGTCAGGTTGGGACAGATAGTTTAGGGAGGTATTTTTAGCTGCCTCGTTATCTCCGAAACAATTGGGGAGATGGTTATTTTTAGGTGATTAGCAGAGTGTTGCCTCACAAGTGCTTTGTCATGTTGAAAATCCCCATTAAAGGTGTTTAAAGAGAGGCTCTGCCTGTGGAGGTGACATGTTGGAGTCGGAAGCTTTTCTCTATTTTTTTTTTTAATATCATATATATTTGGTTTCCTTGCTGCATTTATCACGTGTGGAATGGTTTGAGTAGTTGGTACAGTAGGAATGGTTTGCTGTAGAAAGGCTCTGTACCCCAGGGATTTCATGTTACTGCAGCTTAAGTCACGATCAGGTGTTTAACTGGAGGAGTGATTCATCCTGATCTGCTTCAAAGAAAAAGGGGAAAAGAAAAACAAAAAAAA
>VYZU01046431.1:8289-18297 GCA_013401355.1 Ceyx cyanopectus
CCTTATGAGGAGAGGCTGAGAGAGCTGGGGCTCTTTAGCCTGGAGAAGAGGAGACTGAGGGGGGACCTCATTAATGAGGCAGACTTTTCTCAGTGTCATCCAATGACGGGACGAGAGGCAATGGGTGCAAGTTGGAGCACAAGAGGTTTAGGGTCAACACAAGGAAGAACTTTTTCTCAGTGAGGGTGACAGAGCTCTGGAACGGGCTGCCCAGGGAGGTTGTGGAGTCTCCATCTCTGGAGACACTTAAGATCCGCCTGGATGTGTTCCTGGGTGACTTAGTCTAGGTGATCCTGCTCTGGCAGGGGGGTTGGACTAGATGATCTTCTAGGTCCCTTCCAGCCCCTAATATCTGTGATTCTGTGAAAATATCAGCCATGTGGACAGAGTCTAAGAGTTTAATGGCATGAGCATTTGGCATCACATACATATGGTCATTTGGTGCAGAAAATGAAGGTTTCTCCACCACACAACAAAAATCATAGAATCATAGGCTGGAGTTTAAGTTGGAAGGGACCTTAAAGATCATCTAGTTCCTACCCTCCTGCCTTGGGGAGGTACAGCTCCCACTAGACCAGGTTCCTCAAAGCCCCATCCAACCTGGCCTTGAACACTTCCAGTGATGGAGCATCCACAGCTGCCCTGGGAAACCTCTTCCCCCAAAACATGACCATTTATAGGGCATATTAATTCTCCTTCATTCAGCTATTCCCTGACATGCATCTGAAAAATCATGTGTCTCTGCTCAAGGTTTTAGTCCCAGGATGTTCCTCACAACATTGTTAAAATCATGACCCACAAGGGGTTCCTGCACCATTTTTATCCAACCTGCCAGCAGGGTCAGAAAGTCAGATGACTGCACCATGCCCTTGATGAGGTTGTAAGGAGAGGGCAGACAGGGACACGTCTGAATGCCATCGTGCTGTCACTGGGCAAGCTCTCAGTTTCAGTCATGGCTGTGTGTAACATGTTGATACATGAAAAAAGAAAATCCTATTTTACTTTACTGAATAGTCGAACTTACATTATATTTGTTCTTTCTTTCTTTTCACAGATGTTAGATTTTCACATGAATTAATATTCTAATAAAGGAAAATTCTAATACATTGTTGAAGCTCAGGAGCAATAGAATAAGTGTCATTCTTTGATATCAAGATATCAAAAAAAAAAAAGGATTATAAATACATTTTCCCATTATCTGTTGCTTTTTAAGTCTTTTTCTTCTTTTTTTTTTTCTAAGTAAAATTCACATTTAAACTCCAAACTATCAGCTGCTCTTCCCATCAAAGCATCAGCATCAGTGCCTATATTCAGTCTTGTGAAGGGAACCTGTTCCATGAGAAATCAGTGTATTCTCTGAAAGAAAGAATGCATGAAAAGAAGAAACCAGCACAGTAGATGGCAAAGAAAGTCCTTGTTATTCCTAATGCATAGTAGACCTCATTCAATAGCTCACCTGTGTGAAAAGTTAAATGTGACCTTTGTATTTCACAGAATCACAGAATGTTAGGGATTGGAAGGGACCTACAAGATCATCTAGTCCAACACCCCTTCCATAGCAGGATCACCTAGACCAAGTCACCCAGGAAAAGATCCAAGCGGGTCTTAAGTGTCTCCAGAGATGGATTTCTGCCAAGGTTGGCAAATGCTGGTCATGCAAGTTAAAGTTGCCTGGGATCTTTTTAACCTTACACAGAAAAATAAATAATTTAAAAAAAAATAAAAATAAAAATCCACTTAAGAAGTTAAAAAACTTTAGAAAAAGAAAAAAAGAGGTGCAAGTTAAAATGTTTGGACCAGCTCTACATCACTTTATTTTTTTCCTATTCCAAGATCTGACGCTTGGGAATCCTTTCTTTTCATGGTTGCAAATGAATGTCTATGCAGATTTTGGAAGATGCTTCCCAAGGACGTGATGCTGCCCACAACTAATCTCCAAGTCAACCCTGTCCTCAATCACCTGACCGTGCTTCAGGCCACTGCTTATCGCACTTGAAAAAAAGGGAACAATTCCTGTGTTTAATTCAATTTTTCTGCACAGACAAAAGTACTACATGAATAGCTGACCAGCTCATAATCTGCCAAGTTCAGTGTTTTTTACTACCTGCATAAAAGTGATTTACCAAAGTGCAAACAGAAAAATGGGAAATTTATTCAGACGACTTTTACTATCATAAAATTTGGATGGGACAAGTTGCATGATTGAAAAAAGCACCTCTGAGTGCTATTATTCATAGGCTGATTCTTGGCCTAAAAACAGCTTCCAAGAAAAACTGAATAAATGTGCGGATGAGCCTCAGTTCATATTTAAACAAAGTCTAACCCACAGGTTGATGGGAGAAAGACTGAAAACCAAATCTTAAAGGCTAAACACTTCAAGTTATTTTAATGTCAAATTATTAAAAAGTAATTCTCATTCTTTTAAAATAACTCTGATTGTACAAGAAGCATTTTACATGTGTTTGAAACACTTAGAATTGTACAACAGCCAGGTCAGAAGGGACCTGGGAAGATCATGTGGTCCAACCTTTGATGGGAAAGGCATATGACAAGGAGAGGCAAGTGTAGAACAGGACACTAGTAGAAAAAAAGAGACTGAATTAAGTAAAACTCATACCAACTACACAATTATATATATTTCTAACCTTTGCACTGGTTTGCCTATTCCACGGACTCATCCATATCGTCAGCGCTATGCAAGTACTTATTTACTCATGGCAGTTGCTGTAATTATCAGAATGTGCATCTAATAGACCAAAAACATTAACTACCATATAGAAGAAATTCTCCTTATTATTGGTAGTTATAAATAAAAAATAACTGCTTTTTTCCTTTTCTGTAGGTATAAGGTATATGCTTCACTTCCATTACAGAAAGAATTTTGCACATAAGTCCATGAGCTTGTTAATTATTTTTTTAGCTGTTAAAGATCATATTCTACTTCTTGTTTTGAAACTTTACAGAATATAAAACTTGATAATGTTTAAGAGTAGAAATCTCTTTCTGTACTGATTTTCATTATTTAGATTAGACTTGAGTTTACAAAAAAAACCAACCCAAACAAACCAACAAACAAACCATAATGATTTCAAATAGATAATTTGCAATCTTATCCAATTCTTAACTGGAAGCACTGTACAGCCTTCATTTCAGGATCATTTGGGGCTCAAGAATTGATGTACCAGAAGTTAAACTTGGACTGTATTCAGTCACAGAACCATGAATAAGCATTGTTATTTTTCATCAAAAAATCAGTGATCATTCCCTTTGTGCAGATCTCAACAGTCTTTTCTCCATTTGATCCTATTCTCCAATGTAGCTTCTAATTGGTTATGTCAGTGAGTCCAGGCTAAAGTTTAGAAAGCGAGTTTCTGTAGTTAAAGCCAAAGAACACAAAAAAACATTCACATGCTGAATTGAATACAAGAAAAAATATAGCCTAAGGAACTTTAATAAAGAGATGCACTCCAAAATAATTATTTTTATATTTAACTAGGGCTTCAAAATGTCATTAAAAATTTAGGTCAAGCACGCAATGTCCAAAGGTTCTCAAGTAATACAAGGACAAAATTATCTGCCAGTAATTTATGTTCACCAGTGGGTAGCAGCAGGTAGCAGTTAATTGAAAAATGTCTTATCTCTATTTATTCTTCTATATCCTCCTTACCAGCCATATTAGAGTGAATACACCAAAAAATATACTTAAGTACTGTTGAGTCTGGTGTAAAAAGAACATTCATAAATGGTGATACTCTTATTTTAATCCAAGCTTTGCACAAGAAGCTCTACAAAACCTTTTGGGTTTTTAATGCTATGTATGTACATGATGTTCTCCAAGTTATACACAGGACTATGCATTTCATGTTGCTCCTCCCACAAATATGGGATTTAATTCAACTCTACCTTTTTTTGTTTGTTTCTAATATTTTTATGTTTTTAGCGAGATCCAGTTATGTGAACATGTCATCCTATGAGATGGAGGGGGGAAACTGCCTTAATTATACTGAGAACATTTCCCCTTCAGCATCTCCCAGATGAGTCCTCCAGGCAAAGCTATCCCAGGAAGTCCCCCTGAGATCATCCCATGCTCCGGTGTGGCCACGGTCACATCTCAGCCCTGCTGACCTGGTTGGTGACAGCAACAAATCCCCCACCCGAATTGAAGCAATGTGCACTGCCTATCACTGGAGCAGAACCACTGCTCTGAAGAGACACTTTCCCTCCTGTACTGAGGGAGAGGTCCCAGGGGAACAGAATCCCAATGAAATGTGGCTTTTCTTTAGTGGCTCTGAACATAACCTTTCCAGGCTAAGGACTATGACCAGAGCTAAGCAAAATTGTTTCTTCTCAGGCTGCAAAACGAGAGCACAATTTTGCAATAGCAAACTGTGATGCTGAGCCAACACTAAGAGAGGGTCTGAAAACCCTTGCAGGTTTCTGACTAATATTTATATATATTTATATATATATATATATATATATGTATAAGTTCTTATCTCAGATATGGTATCTCTTGATTCATATCACAAAATGGATTCATAACTGTGACCCACAGGAGAATATAGAACATCCCCAGAATTTTAAATCACCATCATTCCAGGCTAAAAAGATATTAATTTATGGTCAGAATTGCAATCCTCTGCTGAGATACTGTCCTCCTTAACATGTTAAGATCTAATAGTTATGTACATATGGTTAATATATATCTCAAAAGGAAACATGAATATGAGACAATGGATTGCGCAGACATACCAGACATAAAACATCCTCAGACTGCAATGGGCTTCATCAGGACATGGTTTTCCCTGTAGTTCCTATCGCAAAATGACTTCAAGTCTCATCATTAAAAGTCATTCTAGAAATGAAAAAGTAAGAATTATTGAGCTTGTGCTGGAAAAAAAGGTACTGTAGGATGTTAGTTCACCTTTCCAACATCCAGGACAGAGCTGTGGGGAAGGCACGGCTGTGGTCACAGGCTCAGCACACAGGTGTCTTCCAGTCATGGCCTCACATTGCTGTCCCAAAGCACCCTGCTGGATGCAGCAAGGTTCCCCAGCCATGTTTCCTGCACTGCCTATGTACAGCTCTGACTCCTGTTTAGCTTCAGGAGAGCAGAGGGAGTCCAGAACACCAGGCTTTAAGCTATCTTTCACTATACGAATGGCCAAGACTCGACAGCAACAAGCGATGCAGCCCAGGGACATTGTGCCCCTTCCATCTAAGGGTTCACCCCAGAACTAATTTTGTTGTAGTTGATAAATACTGGGAGTGTGAGGGGGGTTGGACCTATGAACAATTAAAAAAAAAAAAAAAAAAAAAAAGAGATAAATTAAAAAAACACTTTAACGCAGGAATCATTTTTTCAGCTCTGCTCTAGCAAAACTTTGTGGCAGTGACAAAGACATAAAACTTCTGAGACTGGAAAACAAGATCATATAATGATGCTGAGTTAGCAAGAGCATAAAGCAAAACAAGATAACTGATTTTCCAATTGCTTTTAATTTGGAGAGTTTAAGACTTAAATAAAAGGAAATTTGTGGAAACTTATAGGAGCCAGAAACCATTAGTAGACTAACACTATATTAGTTTAAAAGGATTCTGTCAAGGGCAATTTTAGCATTTTAAATTTTTTTTCCATGTAATTAATGTCCCTGCAACATTAGTTACACTGTGTTTGAAACTGGAAAATAGTGTTTACTTTCTTATCTTCTATGACATTGAACATTCCTTCATGTCTTCTATGGAGATACAGCGGTCTCATTTAATTTATAGCTTGGTTTATTTATTTATTTGGCACCAGTGTGACCAACATTATTCCTAATTCCTACCTTCAATGGATGCATATGATGCTTTGCAAGCAGCTACAGCCTCTCCTGGGTTTTAGAATCATAGAATGTTTAGGGCTGGAAGGGACCTCCAAAATTCATCTAGTCCAGCCACCCTGCAGTGAGCAGGGATACCCTTAACTAGACCAGGCTGCACAGAGCCTTGTCCAACCTCACCTTGAATATCTCCAGAGATGGTGCCCCAACCACTTCCCTGAGGAGCCTATTCCACTGATCCACCACCCTCAAGGTAAAGAACTACTTCCTGATATCCAGTCTAAATCTACTCATCTCTAATTTAAACCCATTACCCCTCATCCTTTCACTACAGGCCCTTGTAAACAGGCCCTCTCCAACCTTCCTGTAGGCCCCCTTCAGGTACTGGAAGGTGGCTATAAGATAGCCCCAGAGCCTTCTCTTCTCCAGGCTGAACAACCCCAGCTCCTTCAGCCTGTCCTCGTCGGAGAGGTGTTTCAGCCCTCTAATCATCTTTGTTGCCCTCCTCTGGACCCGCTCCATCAGGTCCATGTCTTTCCTATGTTGAGGGCTCCAGAACTGGATGCAATACTCCAGGTGAGGTCTCACCAGAACAGAGTAGAAGGGCAGAATCACCTCTCTCCATCTGCTGGCCACACTTCTCTGGGTGCAGCCCAGGATACAATTGGCCTTCTTGGCTGCAATTTCACACTGCTGGCTCATGTCCAGCTTCTCATCCACCAACACCCCCAAGTCCTTTTCTGTAGAGCTGCTTTCCAGCACTTCATCTCTCAGCCTGTATTGATAGTGAGGGTTGCTCCTTACCCAGGTGCAGGACCCTGCATTTAGTCCTGTTGAACCTCATGAGGTTCCCCTGGACCCACCTATCCAGGTCCCTCCGGATTAAATCTCGTCCCTCCAGCCTTTCGACAGCAAAGACTGATAGCCCTTGCTAGTCACCCTTTGCTCCCACACTGTTACATCCTCCCACGGTTTGCCACATGGCAACTTGGTGACGTTGTCCCCTTCCCCCTTCACATCTAGTTTAAAGCCCTATCAATCAGCCCTGCATTCTCCTCCACAAAGATCCTCTACCCCCATCGAGAGAGATGTCTCCTGTTCGGTATCAACAACCCTGATGCTGTATAGATCATACCATTGTCAAAGAACCTAAATTTATGGTGGTGACACCATCCACGGAGCCATGTATTAAAAGACTGCATTCGCTCATTTAATCCAATATCTCTGCCATCGGTTGGGTAGTTTCAGGGCATCAATAGGTAATAAAGAAAATAATCTAGTGTCTATTAGAGATGTAAGACAGCACTTTGGATAGTGTTTGTACCAAGTCTCTGTTTTCACCATTGGAAAAAAATATTAATACTAACAAAAATTACCAATCATAAATGGAAAAATATGTTGACCCTAATTGTATAGGGTTGCTTTCCATGGAGAAAGGGACTGGCCAGAGCCCAGAGGGGTACTGCTTGTTGCCCACTTTGTGAGCAGAGCCCAGAAGCAGCTCATGTGCACTGCGCAATGCTCCTGGCTGAAACTGAGCTTGAGGGGAAACTGGAAGGGCCCAAAGAGACAGAAACTCCAAGACCAGGTGACTACATCAAGCCTGTTGACTTGCTGTTCATAGAGCAGCTCCATAAGAGATGGGACTGGCTTAAAGACCTCTTTCCTCCTTCAGCACATTCACATTTGTAGAGGACAGTCCAACCCTCCGGTCTTCCTTTCAGGGCATTAAACTCACAACATTTCACCCAGCAGCAGGTAGAGGGAGGCAGCTCAAAAGAGGACTCAATCACCTTGAAGGTCTTTTCTAACCTAAATGATTAGATGACAGTTACCTCTCAAAAAGCAGAGTGAAATCTTCCTGGCCTGGGCCAATGTTGTACATTTTTGGGTGTTACACTATTAAGGTTGATCACCTTCAGTCTCTTTGACAGATCATGAAGATCTTTACGCATAGATTTGGGTCAACACAGGCATATATATGCATGCTAGGTATACACACACCTATGCATAAAGCAATATCTTAATAATATTGAACTCTTGGAAAGGAGCTTAATTGTCTGAACACTCTGGAACTTTATTGTCTGAACACAAGACCTGCTGCTGCTGTGGGTTTTGGTGCTGGGATCAAGACATATGCCCATACCCATGAACTGTGGCTGCAGGACCTAAGCTCTTATTTGTACTCATTACTTGTAGCCTAGAGAGATGAAATGATGCAAAAATCAACACCAGGTTTGCTTCATCCTAATTTTCCTTTTATTAAGCTAAAGTCATTATCAGTTCAGTCATTGATGAGATACAGCAAATTAAGGAGCAACTTAAAGTGACTGACTTCAACAAGCTCCAATGCAAAGTTGCATCATCTAGGGAAATTCTGACATTAAACATGTGCCACACCAACAGGAAAGATGCTAACTCTCCAACTGATGGACTTGAGCCTCATCAGCAACCCATAGGAGTTGCAGGGAAGGTTTCTGGAATCAGGGACCAATCCTTGTAGTTAAACATGGCTAAAAATCAGTCTAGCAGTAATGAGCATTCAAAATTTCAACTGTGGAATTTCTACCTTGAACATTGTGTTATCACTCATCTGCTTTTTACATTGATCTGGGGAAAAATTAAGACCCTATTATAAAAGACTGCAATGTGGGAGACTAAGTTTAATTTCCTTATTTTTGACATGGACTTAGAGGTCCCTTTAGTATGAGATTTAGCTGCCTTCAGGAGATGAGTATTTGTAACATTGTATTAACGGAAGTCTTCCTTCCCTTATCTTCCCATAGGGATATTTCAATACTTGTTACATAGCGAGCACACTGGGAGTCTCTGAAGTCAGTGTATATTTCTGCTACCACGACACACGAGAATAAGTTGTGTTTACATTATCCCATTTAATTATTCAGACAGCAAAACCATCTGAAAAATCTACAGCCACTGTTAGATGCAGAACAAAAGCAATTGGCGCTATGTGTGCTTGTGCCTGCCTCACCTTGGAAATAGCTGGGACTCACTAAAGCAGATTATTTGAACATTAAGAACAATCCAGGAAAATTATAAGCCTATTTATACTTATGATGCTTTTACGGTACTTAAAAAATCAAAAAATGTTATACCACAAGTTACTACAATTTCTCTGCAATAGATTTTACATCACTTATTTTATAATATCAATTTATACAGATATCTCGCTCAAGTGAAATTGCTTTAAATAATTCTAAACATTTTTATTCTTCAGGTAATCATTTATTAGACATACCATATTTTCAGAAAGCACTCTCAATTAGAGCTTATTTTATGCTTTATGTGCAATTCTTTAAATGTTGTTTACACCAAAAAGACCTGAAGAGTATCTACAAGGAACATCTTACTGTAACAGCCCCAACCGCAGCCACTTTATCATCTAGAGCACCAATCCTCCCATGCCACTTAAAACCCACTTAAATCAGCTGGGCTTCATATGGGGTCTCTGCACTGACCTGAATCTATTCCCGCTAGAGATAATGGTAAAAAACCCAGGGCCAATTATAAGTACTTCCGAAAGTCCATTTGCAAACACTTGCATTTTAAGGAGTGTTTTAAAGAACATTTTCCACAGGGTCATATACATCCCTAGCATTTAGTTGAAGCTAAAACTTGACATATGAAATTTATTCACTAGAGAGCATTTTTATAGCAAAATTCAAACTTACTCCTTTCTCCAAAATTGACATTGTCAGTTTTGTGCTTTAAGTAAGAAGCAGAATTTATTAGTTTAAGCTGCTTCAAAAAAAGACTGGATGAGCATCTTCAATCGTGCACAAAAATTTCAAGTCTTCACAGAAATGACAGGCTCAAATTTTCAGCCACACAGAGGAAAGTCTCAACTGTTTCTACTTCATATTATTTGTACCAAAGCCAGGTGGGGTTAGAGATTATACCTAAATTAATATTCTACCAAAGCTCCAACACTTATTTTTAAAACAGGACTACAAATCACAGAATCACAGAACCACAGAAATTAGGGGCTGGAAGGGACCTAGAAGATCATCTAGTCCAACCCCCCTGCCTGAGCAGGATCGCCTAGACCAAGTCACCCAGGAACAGATCCAGGCGGGTCTTAAGTGTCTCCAGAGATGGAGACTCCACAACCTCCCTGGGCAGCCCATTCCACAGCTCTGTCACCCTCACTGAGAAAAAGTTCTTT